>PVIJ01010112.1:0-62293 GCA_004024925.1 Scalopus aquaticus | reverse complement strand
AAAAATACAGGCAACAACAAATGCTGGAAAGGATGTGGAGAAAAAGGAACTCTTCTACACTGCTGGTGGGAATGTGAACTGGTCCAACCACTATGGAAAGCTGTATGGCGATTCCTCAAACTGCTCAACATGGAGCTTCCATACGACCCAGCAATCCCACTTTTGGGAATTTACCCAAAGGATACAAAAACACTAATCCAAAAGGATACATGCACCCGTATGTTCATTGCAGCACTGTTCACAATAGCAAAGGTATAGAAGCAACCCAGATGTCCAAAAATAGATGATTGGATCAAGAAGATGTGGTACATATACACAATGGAATACTATTCAGCATTCAAAGAAGATAAACACATGCAATTTGCAGTGACATGGATGGAATTAGAGGGGATCATACTCAGTGAAATAAGCCAGAAAGAAAGAGAAAAATATCAAATGGTTTCACTTACAACAGGACTATAAGGAAACCAAATAGGAGAGAGACAATCAGCGAGGGGGAGTGGGGGATGGAGGGAGGGAAGGAAAAGCGCACAAAGTGGAATAGAAAAGAACACAAGGGACCATGGAGATGTGAATTGGTGGTGGGTTACCCAGGGGGAATACAAAATGTAAAAGACATAAATAACAATAAAAATATATATTAAAAAATATATATATCCTTGGCCCATTGAAAAAGCTAAATTATTCATCTATTTCTTACTGTTTTTGAGGTCATTGTAGGATCAAGGAAATTGTTCTTTGACTTTTGCCACATTATGACCTGCACTTTAGGGAAAGAGTTAAGTTGTAGGAAAATTAAACCGATAGCTTGTGTTTATTAAAGACAACAAAGGCCTTTCCTTGTGTGCAGCTCCTGGCTGGCCTGGATGGTGGGCCCTGAGGCCTGGCAGGTCTGGAGCCTTCATAACCAAACCTGCTATTCATACCCTGTGTACTAAGGCAGGAATTACGTTCTATTTAACTGCAATTTAAAATTAGTCAAGTATGATATAAAGAAAAAGTCAATGTTCTGTAATCATTGGGCACTGTCGGTTGGACCTGGATTTCATTCTTATCTCTGATCGTAGAGAAGTTAGCGTTTCTGAGCCTGTAAACTGGGAGAGTGTAATCCTTCCTTTATAAAACTGTGGTGAAGATTAAATGAAGTCAGGTAGGTAAACGTTTTGCTTAGTGCAGAACAAGCTTAGAGCTCTAATCAGTATCCCCCAAACAGATAATTACACCTTTTTAATCTCACCTGTATGTGTCTGCCTGTATCCACCAGATAGCTTATATGATTCACAGACTACAACTCTGCTTAAAATTGTCTTTTCCCTTTTTTTTTTTTGGATACAATTTGTTCATTTGCTACAAAATTCTTACTGCTTCTAGCTTGTGGAGGTTTTTGACCCCATTTTAAACAAATACCCTTTCTTGGTAAACAATGGCAGAAGTAATAACATTTCAGAAAGTGTTTTTTCCAAGGAGGGACACCAAAGCATGGGGGACGGGGAGGGTTTTCTCAGAGGATAAAGAAACCCAATGTACTTTTCCTTGCAGAAACATAGTTCCCTAAACCCTAGCTGTTTCTCTAACTTCTAATCAGCCTGCTGGCACCTTCTGGATTTATCAGAAAGATCTGAAGGGAGGATGTTAAAAAGATGATATATTGGTTGGTTGGTTGGTTCTTGGGAACATGGAGAATTAATAAATCAGGAAGGTGCATTGGGCACCTTGTCTGTGTCAAGCCCCAAAGGGGGGGTTACAATCTGAGCAGATGTAGTCTGAGCTGCAGGGTGTTTACATTCTAGCAGGATGGAGTACTCCCAGGGCATTACATGGCAGGCGCCTTGGGAGCAGAGGAGGTGGCATGCTGCTGGCTTGATGGGGAATGATGGGCATAGGCCAGGAGGGTGAAGGGAATGAAAGTACTGTCGGGGAAGGGGGACTGCATGTGCAAAGCTGTGGAGGTGAGCGCTGGCCCATCCCAACTACTGTGGTCTGGGTCACGAAGCTGCCCATGTGAAAAGCTGGCTTCTCTGTCTTTGCAGAAAGAGCCGACAGGACCAATATGGTGGATCTGGACTTTTAAAGAGAGATGGCTCTGCTCAAAAGTGCCTCTCAGCTCTACCATGGTGCTGAATGGAGGGGAGATCTAGCCCGTGTGTCTCACTGTACACGGGGCACACAAAGCTGTCATTAACTTAAAGCAAATTGATGTTTATAGGAATTTGAACTTGGGAAATCATTGGCTAGAGCAGCCATCCCCACGGGCTTACCTAGGGTTAGTCCTGTTCTAGCATCAACCTTTCACTGGCTTAAGGTAAAATAATAAGCGCCCCCCCATCTGACGTTCCCTAAAATCAAATACTCAATTTCAAGTATCACCTTCATTCTGAGATTTCTGTCTTCCTATGCTTGTGGCTTTGAAATGGAGATATATATATATGATGGAGGAGATATAAAGCAAAATAAGATTAGAACTAAACCCACAAAAGAAAGTGGGGGTGGAAGAAATCAACATAACCATGAGCACATTCCCTAGGTGCCAGCTCCTAAGTTACAAAGCATAGGTAGGAGCTAGACTGCAGTCTAGGGCCAAAGATAGGGAGATTGAGCCCATTGTAGAATCTCCTGGTCTCTTTTCTAATTCCAGTTAGCCAGTAAACAGCCATCCTCGAAGATGAGCCCCTCCCAAATGAAAGAAGACTATATCAGTGCCTTCCGTGCAAGAATTCAGGGCAGCCATTTCTCTGCCCACCTGTGCCTATGCAGGGGCTTTCCTTTACCAGCTCTGTCCCTCTGCAGGGCAGCGGCCCGCCTGTCTGCCCATGACCTGTGCAGGCCTCTCTTAGTAAACCTGCCCCCTCAGAGGGGCAGCTCTCTGCCCACTTGTGTCTGTACAAGTGTCCTTTACTTCCTTGCCCTAATAAACCTGTTCTTTACGTATAACTGAGTCTCTGTCTCGTGGAGAAACTTGACATGTGCCACCGAAGGGAGCTCTGGTGAAACCTTTCCCAGAGTGAACCGAAGGACCCCGCTCCACTCTCAAATCCATGTGTTTTTTTTTTTTATACATACAAGCTGGGGTACAGGCCAGAGGCGTGGGGCGGCGAGAGGGTTCACCAGAGACAGAGCGGGGAGCAGAATAGGCAGATCAGAAATACACTGCTGAGGGGAGCAGCTGGCGAGGCAGGAGAGGTCTGCCGCACCATGTGGCTGGGGGTTGAACTCGCGTCACCGCTGGACCGGGGAGGCCCCTCAAATCTATCTTCTAAAACGACATCATATGGCGTCTAACGTGTGTGAATTTTTGCGGCATTGGTAAGATTTCTCCAATTCATCTTTGTGCTCTCATGCACTCTCTCTGAGAGGAGTCGGTGCTGGCTCGGCGACTGTTTGTCCCTCACGGACTGAGGGACTCAGGCCAAGGCAACTCTTTGGCAGGTCCTAAAATGTGGGGGAACAGCCTTCCAGTTGCCCTCCGCCCGATAGGGTGAGTGCCTTACGCCCCTCTGTCTCGTTATCTCACTGATCTGTCTCAGTAAGCCGCCTACCTTGGGAACAACAGACCAGCTCCTGAGTTCCTTTTTCAAACCAGGTCTCATTCTCACCACTAACAACAGTGGGCATGGTTCAGCCAGTTAAAAGACCATTAGGGCCGGCTGCCACTTTCTAAATAAGACTCCCGTTAAAGGATAAGTTGGTGTGCACCCCGGGTTAGCTCTAGTCCCGCCAACCACAACTCAGGAATTCGGACTAAGCATTCCACATGTCCCACCCCGCGGCTCTCCAACTGTTAGGATTATATCATGAGACCTGGACATGCGTCTTCACAACTCTCTGGTGCTCTTTCTTAACTCTGGCTACACCTTTTACTGCTTCCCTTTTCGTCGTTACAAGCCGCAAGTCAACAAATTTTAAGCAGCCAGGAGTTCCTCCTGATTCTACCGGTCAGGTGAGATTTCCCTTCTACGATCTCTCACTCTCTGTATCCCTGTCTTCTAAGTGCCTTCCCATGTCACCAGAGCGTTCATAGTTTCTTTCCCTTATGGAGGTCATATTTCCTCTCCTTGGTCTGTAAGTAGACCCAAGCCTTTAATTCAAGGTTCATCTCTACTCCTTCACTGTAATTTATCTTAATCTACCTCTCCTCTCAACTTAAATTCTAAGATTTTCTACCACTCAGACCAGGCCGTCTGTTCCCTTTCTCCTGCTCGCTCATTCTCTCACCCTCACTCATTCTGGGTGGGGGAGGGGGGGATGGTATGCCCAGCAGACCCATTGGTATAACAATGCTCATCTTAACATCACACCCTGGGACCTAAAATAGTTTGTTAGGACAGCAGGCTTACGGATATCTTCCCATCAAAAGTGCCATAAGGTTAAATAAGGCTCAGCAGCTAATAAACTAGTTAAAGCTCTAAAGTTTTACAGCCCTCGGGCCAGACACAAGTAACTTAAATATCTTAGATTTTAAAACATCTTTACTTTCTACCCAGAAAAGAGAGAATGGTGGGGACAGATAGTCAGTTGAGTCCTGGGGATGCCCAGGTCTAGGGGAGTCTCTATTCATCATGGGGATGCCAGCAAAGGCAGGGAGACTCCCTGGGGGTGCGCCCGTGGCCACCCCCACACCCGGAGGGGGAGTACGCCCCTGGCTACTCCCCACTCCCTAGGGGGTACGCCTGTGGCTGCCCCCATTTGTCCTGGGGAGTGCACCTGTGGCTGCTGCCCACTCCCAGGGTGAGCCCGGGGCTACCCCCACTGTATTCTGTCCGTGACAGATTCATCTTCAGGCACTCATCCGTGATGGGGTCTGTACCCTCCTTTCCCGTGGACTCTTATCTGGGTCCTCTTATTAAATTTAAAACTGGGTCGCATTGATTTGCAAAAAACCTTAATTCATTATGTAATTAAGCCCCACATTATTGTACTAACCCTAAAGGCATAACCACCTCAGCTATAACAGCGTTCTCTAACTGAAACTTTGTTTTGGCTGAGGCAAAAGATTAAATACTGAAAAGGTAAAATAAAAAATACCACCCTGCCTGACAGTGAGTGACTCCCCATTGTTCTCAGTAAGCAGCTGCCCTGCCCTTTGCTCAGGCACTGGGGTCACTGGTAAGTCAGCCGCGACTCAGCTGTGGGGGGGATGGGCTTCTCCTTTCCATCTTGATAGATTTTTGCCTGTTCCATAGGTAGAAAGTTTCTATTTTTGCTGTGTCTTCCACTTTAAACGTCTGTTTGGTCTGTTTAAGATAAAAACTATCAAATTACTTTGGTTTTATAGACATGTAAAATATTTTATTGGTTGGTTCAAAAGATAAGAATCTTAATCTATTGCCTCTCATGCTAATTGGTCCGTGATGTAAATAAGGTGTTCGTTTGTCTTAGGGAGCTGGTTCCCTACCTGGTTTGGACAAAAACTTTAATACAATCCTAGGTTTTCTCTCTTATCTTTAAAATCATTGTGGTCTTTGATCCTAGGTTTTCAGTAACAGTTAAAATTAGATTCTTAATGTAAAAATTTTAACACTTAGTGTAAACCTTGACATAAATGTAACAAACAGCTAAATGGGTGTGTCAAACTAATACTTAAGTTATTTCAAAGCTTGGTTGTTTTAAGGTGTTACTAAGCCTCTTCTGAGATTTATAAGCTTTTGTCTAGCCTTAGAAAACTAATGTAAATTTTTGTTTACAACTAATTTAAAGCCAAAAAGCCACTCTTAAAAATACATATTTAGGGTGTGTTTCATCTAAAGGAGTTGCTAAACAGGGCCTCCCTGGTGGCGCAGCGGTTGAGTGCTGCGCTGTGGAGCTGTGGAGCTGTGGAGCTGTGGGCAGCAGCGATGCGAGTTCGACGCCCGGCCGGGGAGAATCCCACATGGTGCGGCAGACCTCTCCTGCCTCGCCCGCTGCTCCCCTCAGCAGTGTATTTCTGATCTGCCTGTTCTGCTCCCCACTCTGTCTCTGGTGAATCCTCTCGCCGCCCCACGTGTCTGGCCTGTACCCCAGCTTGTATGTATAAATAAAATAAATCTTTAAAAAAAATTAAAAAAAATAAAGGAGTTGCTAAACAACTAGTTACCATCAATAACCAGTTTCTCAGTGCCTTTACAAATATTAGTAAAATAACTATCTTAAAAGTAGTACATATGGCCAAAGTTTTAAATACAAATCAAGAGATCTCTTGTTATACCTCCGGAGGTTTAATCATAAACTGGCGCCTACATAAATTCTCACAAAAACAAATTTTGAGATTGCGAGCTAAGATTTTTGGTCAACTAGTTCAAAATCTAAATATTCAAAGCATGCATGTCTTAAGGTTATAATGTTGTGTATTAATACTTTGTTAAATGTGTTTACTAAAAACTTATAGTATTTAGCTAAAAAGGCAATTAAACCTGGTTTATTTTTCTTTCTTTCTTTTTTTAAAAAAATATTTATTTATGCATACAATCTGGGGTACAGGCCAGAGGTGTGGGGTGGTGAGAGGGTTCACCAGAGACAGTGGGAGCAGAACAGGTAAATCAATGGAAATACACTGCTGAGGGGAGAAGCAGGCGAGGTAGGAGAGGTCTGACATGCCATGGGGGAATCTCCCTGGCTGGGTGTCGAACAGCCGCTGCACCACCAGGGAGGCCCTAACCTGGTTTACTTTTCAATGTCTAAACCTAGACGACTTTTCATTAAGTTCTTTTCCAGAAACACAAATCTGCTTATCTCTTATAAGGAAACTTCTGTTTTTTTTCCTCGTAAGTGTCTTAACTTGGTTCACCTTGGTCCTAACAATCAAAATGACGCCTAAAGCCTAGTGGACAAGCTACTCAGTCGTACTGAGTCACATGTGTATCAAAAATGTACGTGGTATTAAGTCTCTGATTTTTTTCTTGTTTTTTTTAAATACATATTTTTATTGTTATTTGTATCTGTTACATTTTGTATTCCCCTTGGGTAGCCCACCACCAATTCACCTGTGATCCATTTCCGTGGTCCCTTGTGTCCTTTTCTACTCAATTTTGTGCCCTTATCCTTCTCCTCCCCCCACCCCCCCAAGTGTCTCTGTCCTATTTGGTTTCCCTATAGTCCTGTTATAAGTGAAAACATTCGATATTTTTCTCTTTCTGGCTTATTTCCCTGCGTATGATTCCCTCTAATTCCATCCATGTCGCTGCAAATTGCATGTGTTTATCTTCTTTCCATGCTGAATAGTATTCCATTGTGTATATGTACCACATCTTCTTGATCCAGTCATCTATTTTTGGACATCTTGGTTGCTTCCATACCTTTGCTATTGTGAACAGTACCGCAATGAACATACGGGTGCATGTATCCTTTTGAATTAGTGTTTTTGTGTCCTTTGGGTAGATTCCCAAAAGTGGTATTGCTGGGTCCGATGGAAGCTCCATTTTCAGCAGTTTGAGGAATCACCATACAGCTTTCCATAGTGGTTGGACCAGTTTGCATTCCCACCAGCAGTGTAGAAAATGTTCAACATCATTTATAATCAAGGAAATGCAAATCAAAACCACAATGAGATACCACCTCACACCTGTGAGGATGGCACACATTAAAAATACAGGCAACAACAAATGCTGGAAAGGATATGGAGAAAAAGGAACTCTTCTACACTGATTTTTTTTCTTGTTTTTATCAACCTATCTAATGCTTGTTTGATTATTCACCAGACTAAAAGACCTTGGTGTGTTAAATTGCTCTATTAACAACGCTTCCTTTGAAATTCCAGTCCTAAGAAAACTTAGCTTTCAGATGAACTTTTACTCTTTATTGTAAGGAAACTTGTATTTCAGATCAACTTATTCCTTATTGTAAGGAAACATATATTGCAGATCAACTTATTACTTATTGTAAAAAAAACTTGTATTTCAGGTCAACTTATTATAAGGTAACTTAAGTTCTATAAAAAAAAGGACAAAGTGTTACGGGTCTAAAAATGGTATCTTAACAATTTTTATGTGCTTAACTGTCTTCTACTTAAATTTAATATCGGTACCATGCTCATATAAATCTAACATCAATTTCCTTTTTTTATCTACAAAAGATCAACATTATAAAGCTGCTTTTACCAACTCCAGGAGACTGTTTATGTAATCTAATCTTGTTATTCTTAGACTCTAGGTTTGGTTAACTAAAATGTTATCCTATTGACACTGCTATATCTTGTCAACAAATAAATGTACTCTTCAATCTTTGTTATGTGGGGCCCTCCCTGGTGGTGCAGCAGTTAAAAGTGCTGCACTGTGGAGCTGTCAGCAGTGAAGAAGCGAGTTCGATGCCCAGCCGGGGAGATTCCCACATGGCACAGCAGACCTCTCCTGTCTCGCCCGCTGCTCCCCTCAGCAGTGTATTTCCGTCGATCTGACTGTTCTGCTCCCCACTCTGTCTCTGGTGAACCCTTTCACCACCCTACGCCTCTGGCCTGTACCCCAGCTTGTATGCATAAATAAATAAATCTTTTTTTTTTTTAAAGATTTTTATTTTTTATTTATACATACAAGCTGGGGTACAGGCCAGAGGCATGGGGCGGCGAGAGGGTTCACCAGAGACAGAGCGGGGAGCAGAACAGGCAGATCAGAGATACACTGCTGAGGGGAGCAGCGGGTGAGGCAGGAGAGGTCTGCCGCACCATGTGGGACTCTCCCCGGCTGGGCGTCGAACTCGCGTCACCGCTGCCGACAGCTCCACAGCGCAGCGCCCAACCGCTGCGCCACCGGGGAGGCCGATAAATCTTTTTTTTTTTTTAAAAAAAATCTTTGTTATGCCGGGCAATTCTTTTATAAAAACCTGTATGCTTACTAATCCTATAACTTCCTAAATGTTAGTTAAACTTCTAAAATATTAATGTCTATCCTACAAGAACTCCTAAGACAGCCAATGAGTGTTTTACTCACTAAAAACAAATTTGCTCAATTTAAATATATTATTTCATAGATAACATTGTCATCAACATAAGTGTAAACAAATAATGTCCCTAGGTATGTGACACTTCCTTTGGACAAATCTTAACTATTGTAAAATTTGTAATTTAAGTTCTGCCATTCGCAGAGGTTATCTACAACAATGACAAATACCATTTTAATGAGTAAACAAACGGGCACAAAAAGGGGATTCTACAGATATCCTAGATGACCCTTTACTGGCCAGGCCTCCTCCGTCCACTAGTCATGAGCCTCCAGCTACCCCTGAACCTGAGGCACCCTTGGCTTCTCCAAGGTCACCACTCCCATATGGGACTGGGCCTTCTCTGACAGACTCAAGTCCTGCTGGACACACTCAGAGCGGGACTTCTTACCATCCTCAAACCAATACTTTGCTTAGGCTCTGCCCATTCTGGAAAGTGCCCAATGGAGACTCTGGGACTATTAGAGTGCATGTGCCCTTCTCTATGTCTGCCCTGATGCAGTGTAAACAAAAACTGGGCAGATTTTCTGAGGATCCTGGAAGATTTACAGATGAGTTTCAGGCCCTGGCCCTAGCATTTGAACTAATGTGGCAGGATATTCATATTATCCTCTCCACCTGTTGTACTATGGAAGAAAAGAAGAGAATCTGGGCTGCAAGTCAGTGATTTGCTGATGGTCAGGCAAGTAGACAGCCAGACCAATATAATGTGGGAAATGTTGTGGTTCCCAACAGTGACCCTAACTTAAACTATCAGAGTAAGTGCAGGTCTAACCAAGAGAGACCATATCATCATGTGTCTAGTAAAAAATATATATATATAAAATAAAAGTATATCCAAACCTGTAAATTATAATAAGATCAGGGAAATCACTTGGGAACCCGGTAAAAACCCAGCTCTCTTTCAAGGGGGACTATTGTAAGCCATTTGTAAATTCACAAACCTCGACCAATTCAACAGAGGGTCAGGTAATTATTAGTCAGTCTGCACCGGATATTCGCAAAAAACTCCAAAAACTAAAAAGAGACCCAAGACTCCGCCACATCAGGTCTTAAAAGTGGCTTTTAAAATCTTTAATAGGGACCAACCCGAAGGGCTAAAAAAGTAAAAGAAGGCTGCGGTGAGTGAGAAAAGACAGGCTCAATTAATAGGTGCCACCATTGCCGGCGCCCTGCAGGCTCAGGCTTCCTCAGGCTCGGGAACGCAGAAGACGACCTACAAAGGAGGAGCCCCAACAGCCCCGTTTTGCAGGTGCAACAAGTCTGAACACGGGAGCAACAATTACAACCTGGAGATCCATCTGGGCCGTGCCCCAGGCACAGAAGGAAGGCCACTGAGAAAGGGATTGTCCCCTTCTCTGAAGGGAGGAGGGACCAGCCCCTCCCCTGCCAGCCTGCCTACTGCCTGCCTCCTGGACGACGAGTGCCAGGGCCCAGGGCCCGAGAACGATGCCCGGTCCCCAGCTGACCATCTCCACGACTGAGCCTAGGGGAACTCTGGACGTCGCAGGTAAAAATATTAATTTTCCGATTGATACGGGAGCCACTTACTCTATACTCACCCAGCATTCTCTACCTTCCCTTCACAAAAAGTAGTAGGAGTAGATGGAAAATCACAGAAATACCAATCCACCCATCCTCTGTTATTCCAACTCATGTTTCAGTAAATTAAAAATTTTTTCTAGTCCCCTTCAACCTACAGATAGGACTGACACTTTTAATATCTAACCATTTAATCTTTTTATAAGTTTGCTCCTAACAGACTTCAGTCTCCTGCAGACCTACTTTTACATAAATGGTGCTTCTGAAAACTTCAAGTTGCCATCATCCTGAAGTCCAAAAGGGGTTTTTCCTAATACCTGCTTTGCCTCAAAATTGGACGATATAAAACCTTGGATTCATCATACTCGGGTAAAACCTTAATGTTTAAGAGGGTGGACTACAGACCCTCGGTACTTCTAGCGCTAAAGCTCACCTAACTTTCCTAAGATCCCAACTAAACTTGGGGTGATTGTGCTCATGACACTTTGTGTCCCTAACAAAGCTAAAATCTAGCAGTTTTCATTGGGCTCCCCAGCTGCATGCACAGCCAGCCAAGCTCCCTGCTGAGCTCGCGGGTCATGCCTCACCCCATCACCTCAGGGCTCCCTGGTGGGTGTTGCCCTTCCCAGAGACACATTAGATTTAAAACAGCTCCTCTGCTAGGAGCAAATAGCCCATCGATATTCTTTTTAGTCCAACAATGGGTTGTTTCTCTGGTAAAATCTGTTCCCATGTCACAACCCTAAAACTAACTGGTTCACTGCTCATCACAGTAAGCCTGTCATCCAGTTGCTGGCCCCAAGTGACTGTACATGTTAACGAGGGCCCTTAGCCACTTCTATCTCTCTCACTCTCTCCAAACCTTACATACACAATCTCATAATCAAATTTGTTTCTTCTAACCTAGGGGGAGCACTTCAAGTTAAATTCCTCTTCTGCGGAACACAGACAACCCACAGAAGAAAACCCAGACACCCCACTCCTTGGATTCCATGGGCCTCCTTTCAAAACCAACAACAGGTAGCTCAGGGACTAGTATCGGGGAGACCATATCCCCCAGGCCCTCTCAGGTAGGGCCAACTCTACGTCCCAATCCAGCAGGAAGCAGCTATAGAAAACTGACCACCTTCCTTCAACTCCCCAAAAGATTTTGGGCCGGATATGGTCAGGGGGGGAATGATGGAGGAGATATAAAGCAAAATAAGATTAGAACTAGACCCACACAAGAAAGTGGGGGTGGAAGAAATCAACATAACCATGAGCACAATCCCTAAGTGCCAGCTTCTAAGTTACAAAGCATAGGTAGGAGCTAGACGGCAGTCTGGGGCCAAAGACATGGAGATTGAGACCATTGTAGAATCTCCAGTCTCTTTTCTAATTCCAGTTAGCCAGTAAACAGACAGCCATCCTCGAAGATGAGCCCCTCCCAACTGAAAGAAGGCTATATCGGTGCCTTCCGTGCAAGAATTCAGGGCAGCCGTTTCTCTGCTCACCTGTGCCTATGCAGGTGCTTTCCTTTACCAGCTCTGTCCCTCTGCAGGGCAGCGGCCTGCCTGTCTGCCCGTGACCTGTGCAGGCCTCTCTTAGCAAACCTGCCCCTCAGAGGGGCAGCTCTTTCTGCCCACTTGTGTCTGTACAAGTGTCCTTTACTTCCTTGTCCTAATAAACCTAATAAACCTGTTCTTTAAGTATAACTGAGTCTCTGTCTCGTGGAGAAACTTGTCACGTGCCGCCGAAGGGAGCTCTGGTGAAATCTTTCCAGAGTGAACCCAAGGACCCTGCTCCGCTCTCAATCCATCAACTCTAAAACGACATCATCTATATCTATATCTATATCTATATAGAGATATTTAAATATTTATTTTATATATGTATACAAGAACTTGGCTCTAAGCCAGAGGTGCTGGGGTGGGGGTGGGGGTGGGGTGGAGAGTGGGGTAGGGGTGAGAGCATTCACCAGAAAGAGTGGGGAGCAGAACAGGCGGATCTACTGAAGTACACTGTTGATGGGAGCAGTGGGAGAGGCAGGAGAGGTCTGCTGCGCCATGTGGGAATCTCTCTGGCTGCAGAGGCTTCCAAGTTTCATAGTGCTGAGACTTAACCCCTTATGCTACCAGAGGGAGGCCTGAAATGTATATTGTTGATGTGATGGCAGTGTTTAGATGGCAAATTTGCCCCCCTCACCCATGTGTAGCAATGTTTTGTCAGCACACCTCTCCAGGAATTGTTATTTAATGATCTGGAATTCATCTTTTGAACCCTGGGCCTGTGCATTTCTGTTAGGCAGCACCACCTATTGGCAATTTGAGACATTGCAGCCTCTTAGGGGAAGGGAGGCTAAGATTGTGTAGTGTTGCCCAAAAAAATCAATTAAGTACAGAACTTACTGGCCCAGACTGATGCTGATGGTTGCTTAAAGGCATTCACCCTAGTAAAGCTGGGAGAGGAGGGAACAGGTTCACCTATTATCTAAAGGATCTAATGCCAGGAAAAAGAGACTGGGTGGCAGGGGAGAGGCCGCCTCAAACCCAATTGCTGGGCTATCTGGAATGATGCTGTGGGCCAAGGGAGAGTGTGCTTAGCTTCTGATATATTTTCTTCCATTTTTTTCCTGTGCACATGGATAGTGTATATATCATGGTTTTGTAAAATATTCAGTTTGTATTATTCCTAAACCCTTTTCACTTAACATTTTATACCACAGTTTTCTGTATCTTTAGGTTCATCTTCTCAAAGGGATATTTAAGCACTGCAGTTTTCATTCTGTAGAAATGAAATACAAAATAATGTGTTAAACAGAACTTTTATAACAAATTATTTTAACAAATATTGCTAAGTGGATTTCAGGAAAGATTTGTCTCCTTTATTAAATCACACATATATATCATTAAAGAAAGGAATTCATTCTGGAGATAGGTCTGAAAGTATTACTGGATCTGCTGTGAACAGTCTGGATGGTATGAGGAAATGGGCCATGAGCTGGTCATGGTGAGGGGGTATGCGGGCTCATTGCAGCAACTCTACTTCAGATCATGTATGAACCTTTCCATGTAACACCACAAAAATACTTGCACTTCCCAGGGGCTGACATTCCCATTGGTCCAGCTGCCTTTTCTGAAGTTGTCCCTTTGGAGACTTCTCCTTTGTTCTTGCTGCCATCAGGAGGGTGCCCAGGCATCACAGCTCTGGCACAGGGAGGACAGAACCCCCTTCTTTTGCTGCCCTTTGTGAGGTAGAGACACGGTGGAGTTTACACACCACTGAACCAAATTCTGAGAGAAACATATCCAGTTTTGTCATCACCAGCCTTATCACTATCCTATGTTCACCCTCTATCCTGAGGCTTTGCTACTAAAAGGGTGGCACAAAGTCCAGCACCATCAGCTTCACGTGGGAAGAGGTCCCATTCTCTGGACCTTCTCTGTTGGAATCAGTTCTGCAAAGCTTCTCCAGGGGTCGGGTAGGATGGGAGGGATGAGCGTTCACGGGCTCAGCTGACAGTGTGCAAAGCCCTGAACTAAGGCAGTTCAGACTGAATCCCAAAGAGCACGTGGGCCCTGGAGGCCCAACCTGGCTCCCACACTCTGGTCCTCTCCAAGCTGGGCCGTGACCCCTGCCCTGGCCTCTGGAGAGCCCATCACCCATCCTAACCTCTCCCCTTCTTCTGATGAAACAATGTTTTTGAAAAAATATTCAGGGGATCTAATTGCAACTTTATAATATTAAACAACTAGAAACCATGAAAATGTCTGATTATAAGAGGTTGATTAAATTTACCTAATTTCATCCACAGACTGGGAAATACCACAGCAAATCTGATCATCCTTATGAGAGTATTCAATTAATTAAAATTTGTATCTGAGTGATGGTATACATTAAGCCCTTTTAAAAATTTTATCTTCTTTTCTATTGCAAAATGACTTCTGATTAAATATATATTTCAATTTCTTGGGGTAAACTACACATAACAGTTTCCTCTTAGAGTAGCCATCCTAGGAGGTGTGAGGGGGTAGCTTGTGGTTTTGATTTGCATTCCCCGATGATCAGTGATGTTGAGCATCTTTTTATGTCCTCGCCGCCCATTTGTATATCCTCTTTGGGGAAATGTTATTTTAATCCTTTGCCCATTTTTAAGTTGGATATTTAGGTTTTGTTGTGCTGAATGCCCTTTGCTAGACCCTGTGATCTGTTGCCTCCTCTCTCACACTCTGATCTCACTGGCATTGGGCCTCTTGCTTTCTGCCCTTCTCTCTCCAAGCATATTTATCAATTGGATTGCATGTTTATCGATTGGATTTCCTGTTTGCTTTTGTTGTTTTCCAGGTTAGCATTTTTATTTCATTTCTTTCTTTCTTTCCTTCATTCCTTTTAGGGCTTCCTGCTCTAAGATCTTAACACACATTAATTTTTGCTTCTCCCCCATGACTGAAGATGGAGATGAGTCTTCAGTTTATCAGACTTCTGTTTGTGCCTCCTCCTGTGTACAAAGTACTATAAAGAAAAAGAAAAACCTCCTGTCCCTTCCTGTAGGAGTTTACACATGGGGAGGGGCCTCACAGAGGATGCATACCTCACTGACCTTCTGAGACCAGTACCCAACACGGTGTGGGTGGTTAGGCCTAACCACACCGACAGCAATTCCCTGACACTTGCAGGTATCCAAGAGTTCAACTTGATTCTGACACTGTCTACCTGAGATAGCATCAGATTCTGCAGGGAAAGGGCTCAGTCTCCCAAGACCACACTCACTTCTAATGCTGGCCACAAGCCTGGGTTGCCTGCCACCTGGGCTACTGACCAACCAGCTACAGACTGAAGATCCCATGTCCCCTGGCTAAATTTCAGATGCACATGGCAAGTCCAGATTACTATTTGTGCCCCCAATCAGCTGACTATAAATCAGAGATTCCCAGACTAGCCTCCTCAGGTTCTATGTTTCTGCTAGAACAGCACAGAGAATTCAGGAAACCCATTTACTTACTAGATCACTCACCAGATTTATTATTATTCAGGAACACCAGATGAAAGAGATGCAGAGGGCAAGGTGTGGGGAAAGATGTGGTGTTTCCATGCCCGCTCCAGAAGTACCACGCTCCCCCAAATCTTCACACGTCCAAAGCCCAGATGCTCTAGGAAGCCCGCCTGTCTTCTTGGGTTTTTGTGGAGACTTTGTTACACAGGCATCTTGGTTAACTCATTGTTCCACACGCTATTCTTGTTGGTATCCCTGGCAACCGACTCCCATCAGTCAGTTTCCCCAAATTTACCTTCATTAACATGATAAAAGACACCTTTATCATGCCAATACTTAGGAAATTCCAAGGGTTTGGGGTGGGGGGGAGCAGTGAATCAGGAGCTGAGACTGAAGATCAGATGTAATGAGAAATAGATTTTAGCATCTGAATAACCAAATACATGTATTTCCTATAGAGGATATTACCAGAAGGTGGCTATGCAATTACTTGATGAGGGGCTGGAGGGTGGTACAGTTGGGTTGTGTGTGTGGACCTAGGCTGGCTGGGCTAGGAAGGGCTAGACAGATTTAGAAACACGTAAGCTTCAATAGAGCACCACCAAGGGTTCCAGGGCCAAAGCCATTTTGTTTGGTGCTGGCCTTGATGTCTTCACCCTCGTCTTCCAAACCTGAGGAGCCTTTGGGGCTGCCTGCCGTTCCATGGGCTGTGGCCTATTTTAGAGCTGTGCCCAGCCTTTTGATTATTGTATTTTTCAGTTCTAGAATTTCCATTTGGTCCTTTTTAATATGTTATTTCCATAACAAGATTATCTTTCTATTCACTCCAAGAATGTTGGCTATTCCTTCTTGGGAAGCATAGTTACAATCTCATTCTCTGACAATTCCAACACCTGTCTCATTCGTGGACTGATATCTAGTTGATTGTCTTTTTCCTTGTGTGATCTTAGATTTTTCTGGTTCTGAGTAGTTGTGGATCATATGCTAACATTGTGATTATTATGAGACTCTGGTCTTGTTGAAAAGCTAATGTTGGGCCTCCTGGTGGCACAACGGGTTAAGTCTCAGCACTATGAAGCTATCCAGAGCCACTGCAGCACGAGTTCAATCCCCGGCCAGGGAGCTTCCCACATAGTGCAGCAGACCTCTCCTGTCTCGCCTGCTGCTCCCCTCAGCAGTGTATTTCAGTCAATCTGCCTGTTCTGTTCCCTGCTCTGTTTCTGGTGAATCCCTTCAACCCCCACCCCCTCACATCTGGCCTACACCCCAGTTCTTGTAT
The DNA here is from genome assembly GCA_004024925.1 of Scalopus aquaticus. Classification (NCBI taxonomy): domain Eukaryota; kingdom Metazoa; phylum Chordata; class Mammalia; order Eulipotyphla; family Talpidae; genus Scalopus; species Scalopus aquaticus. Next base: position 45,596 of record PVIJ01010112.1, on the reverse strand, counting down.
GCATAGATAAATAAATCTTTAAAAAAAGAAAAAGAAAATCTAATGTTGGTTTGTAGCTTGTTTGTTCTAACAGGTAACCGACTTATTCAGGCTCAGATCACAAGTTTCTGCTTGCCTTCTGTCAACTTGCCTCTCGTGTCTGCACTGCAGCTCTGCTTCTTTGCCCAGCGGTGCCTTTCTCACTTCTGGTATTTCCAGCAGCGCACCCTAGTTAACCACTGCCCACAAATCTCCCTTTCAGAATCTGTTTCCTGGGAAACTCAACCTAAGGTGCTGTCTTAACTGTCATACAAAGGAGGAATAAAAGAACTATAACAAAACATGTCACTGTTCAGGCATATCTGCCAAGAACTTTGTGTTGTTGGCCTGTCCTGGGGAATCTGTGAGAAATGCAGACCTCAGGGACCATTCAGGAGCCCCAGGGGATGTGTGTAGATAAGAGAGTGTGAGAAGCCTCCTTTAGGGTCACTCACATGCCACAGGTAGCAACATTATCAGTAATGACATTTTATAAATTGGTGAACAATTCTTGGTAAGGAGCCAATCTAAGCACATTATGAAATTCCCGCAATTTACTCATAATTGCATTCCTGGAAAATTCGGTTGTCCTAAAATTGTTCAAAGACCTGCCCTCCCACATGGCAAGGAGGACATTTCCGCATAGTGCTTTGCTGTTCCGTGTATTGCAGGACATCTGGGTCCCTGCCATTTACATCAGTGGCCTATCACGCTGACCACTGTAAACACCCCAGCACTTCCCAAACCGTCCCCTAGGGGTCATTACTGTCCTCTGAGAACTTTCGGTCCCCTGGCAAAAACCCTGTGCTTGGAACTTAACGTTGTTCATCTACAAGCTTAGGAGAGAAGCCAAGATTTATTCCCTCTTTCTTTAGCTAAGAAAATTAGCTTCAGAGAAGTTAAGCAATTTGTCTAAGTTCACCATGAATGAAGCTTTGACCGACAGCTAAGTTTGGCAGGTGTCAGGGGCTGAGGTGGGAGCACACCCTCCCCAGGCAGGCTCTCCCCAGAGTACCCCTGGTCGAGGAGGGGTGCTGAAGGCAGCACACTCTCTGTGCCTATAGCCCTGCTGGCAGAATTCTGTTCACCTCCTTTGGTGAGTTGGCGGAGCAGCAGGATGACACCAGGGAGCACAAGGTTATCACTGGAGCCGCCCAGACGGGTCAAAAGGGAAGTTCTAGAGCCCTCGGTGGCTTTGGCAGGCTTTTATTACATCTTTCTACTTGAGGCAACCAGGTATAAGGCAGGCAAGCGGGGCCGGGGGGCTTGCAGGCCTCCCAGCCCCCCCATGAATCTTCACTGTTTCTGGCCTCTCTGCTGCTGCTTCCTCTGCTCTACGCTCTGTCTCTGCTGCTTGCTGCTTACAAGCCCAGTCTCTGGCCCAGGTGTGCCCATTCATGCAGGCCCACACCCCTCCAGGTGCCCGTCATTAGGCATGTGCGTAGGCCTGCAGAGGTCTATTGAGGGGAGACAGAAAAACCTGACAATTCTCATTTACCCTACAATCCACCCCCTCAGGTTTTTTTTGCTATACGATTTACACATTTCACAATCTACCCATTTCCCTCAGCGGATATGAACATAACTCACAGAATTAAACAATGCAGCAAAATATAGCAAAATACAAGTAAACCCAGGCAGGGCACCAACCAATGGGTAAAAGACAAGATTATCGGCACCCACAGATGATCCACCAATTCATGTTGCCGAAGGCACTGCTCATTCAAGGCGGGGAACCACACTGCATCCACCCCCAGGATGCACTCAACTCTTGATTGGCGACTCTCTTTGGGGGGTTATCGCCCAGTCCCCATGGGTACTCTCTGCCGTCACTCCCATTCGGCTTTCGTAGCCACCAACGTGACGCGCAGACCCCTCACTCAGGCCAACCCTTTGCACACGCGCAGGGGTCAGGGATCCGTGGATACAAGCTCCACATGTGGCCTCTCTTGGGTCCCCTCTGCGGCTGTGGTCACCACCACGAGCCACGCTCCCCACCCGTCCCCCAAGCACAGGTTCCTCAGCACCTCACCTGTATTCAATCATGAACAGGGCATCACACACACGTGTTTTTAAGAGACTCGCTGGCCTTCGACAACCTTTCAACCGCTTATCAACCACTCAGGGCTTCCCAACCTTGGCACCAGCTTTTGCCTTAAGTTGGCTTTTATAGCTCCTCTGCCTGACTGCAGAGAACGTCACACAAGCCTGCTCTCGCGCCTGCCCCTTCCTCTACTCTGGCCATTTCCTCTCTGGTCTGTGCCCCTGGGGGTGCCGGGCAGCGCACAGGCTGTTTTGGCCACCGAGGCCCACCGGCCACCTCCCGATTCCCACCCCCTGGGGTGTTCAAACGATACCTTCCATCCTTAGGGTCCCATAGTCGTGGCGTGGTCCAAGTCCATCAGGGTTTACTCGTTCTCTGATGAGTCTGCTGACTTGAGGTCGTGTCCTGCAGCTCCCGGACCTTGTCTGCCTCCTGTGCTCAGCATCTTCAGCTTTTCTCGCAGCTCCTGGACTCTGGTCCGCCTCCTGTGCATCTGTGGGGCCTCCAGTGTTGTCCAGCTCGCAGTCTGCCATCTCTCAGTCCCTCCTGAGGTCTTTGGAGGGCTCCATACCTGTCTGTGTTGACTCATTCTGCCAAAACTATGCCAATGTAGAAGGCAGGATAACCACAGGGAGGACAGGTTGTCGCTGGAGCTGCGCAGACGGGTCAAAAGGGAAGTTCTAGAGCCCTCGGTGGCTTTGGCAGGCTTTTATTACATCTTTCTACTTGAGGCAACCAGGTACAAGGCAGGAAGCGGGGCGGGGGGCTGGCAGGCTGGCAGGCTTCCCAGCCCCCGGTGAATCTTCACTGTTTCTGGCCTCTCTTGTGGCGCCTCGTAGCCTCTCTGCTGCTGCTTCCTCTGCTCCGCGCTGTCTCTGCCGCTTGCCGCTTGCAAGCCCGCTCTCTGGCCCAGGTGTGCCCATTCATGCAGGCCCACACCCCTCCAGGTGCCCGTCATTAGGCATGTGCGTAGGCCTGCAGAGGTCTATGGAGGGGAGACAGAAAAACCTGACAATTCTCATTATCCTACAGTTGGGTTTGGCTAGTGCTGAGGGTACGTGAAGAAATGCACAGCCAGGTTGTGTTAGTCCAGGTCCTCCAAGAAACAACCATGGAAGATTGGGGTCAAATACTCAAAGAGTTTATTTAGGGAAGTGACTATGTGAGAGAAAATAAGAAGGGAGAGAGCTGGAGATGCTGGAAGAGCCTTCGGCTATGGTGCAAATTAGAAGCTGAGTGAAGGGGAGAGGGGAAGGTTGAGTGGAGTATCAGAGACTGCCAAGTAGTCTCCAGAAAGCTATTGGGAATCGGGAACTGTGTCATTTTCTGGGAGCTGGTGGTATTGGGGATTTCCTGCTCTGACCCCAACACCCTCCCCTTACACACACACACATCTATTGGGTTTGTAGTTCCTTCCATCAACCACAAAATCAGCAAACCTTTCTTTTGCCAACACTACAGACCTCACAAATGTGGTGCATTATTATGCTAAGAGCATCTCTATATTTCCTGGTCCATTTTTGTAAAGAATCCTTCCCAGGAGAGGAGTGTGGTGGGGTCCATGCAGTGCTCTCTCTCACTGTTCCTAAACTAGCAGGAGAAACATCTGGGAAGCTATGATTGCAGCCAACCCTAGAGGCCAGCACCAGGTGCTGTGTGCAGTTGTTCAGCAGGAAGGGGACACCCACAGAGGAGGGTCATGGGAAGGTAGTGGGGGTGCAGAATGAACCAGGGCTGTGACTAGGGAGGAGGTTTCCCCGTGGACCCAGGGAGCCGGCCTTAGGGCCTGAGTCACGGCGCTGAGCAGGAAGTGTTGGTTTGATGGACTTGAAGGGAAGGAATAGTCACTGCAGGGCTGGAAGCCGCAGGGCAGCCAGTATGTCTCTCCTCTGGGCTCCGGGCAGCTCAGGCGAGTCTCCGCCGAAACCCCTGCCCAGGACCGGCCTCGGTCAGACCCATTTAACATCGCACTTGCCTTTCTTTGCAGGACAGGCTTGGTCTTGGTCATTCCAGAGCAGCCCAGAGGCTGTGAGACCCCGAGCAGTCCCTGCTCTGCCGGTCACACTACCCTGCCCTCCTGCTGACCCCGCACAGCCTCTGTTCCCTGAGCTGAGTGGCTAATGCTCAGACCGCTCCCCCCGGAAGAGCAAAGACCAGGCTGAACAATGAAATGGAAACCAAGCCCAGTGAGGTGTGGCAGGCAACCCAGGCAGCTGCTTGTCATTGTCCATGGTGCAAGGAGAGTGATCAGAGGTCCAGGAAGTGGAGAGAAGGGGGCCAAGGGCAAGAAGAGGGTCAGGTGGAAGGAGTGCATGAGGGAGGGATGGAGAGGTTTCTTGCTAGACTGGAAGCTCCATGAGGGTAGAAATCAGGTTTTTCCCATGCCCCAGGGCCTGGCGAGCAGTTGGCACATAGTAAGTGCACAATGAACATCTGTTGATTGATCTTGAACAAATTCACCCACAGGATGGTGAAAATGGGATTCGGATGAGAGGAGCTACCTTGCTTCCTAGGAGAGACAGACTCTGGGTAAAAAATGGCAGGAATCTTTTTGTATCCCGACATGGAGGGGCTTCAGAGAAGACCATAAGGCAGGGGATGGATCTAGAACGTGCCCCTCTGGAGGACCTCCACTTGGCCCAGTGGCCCATGGTCATCACCAAAGCCCTATAGAACATTCAAGGTGGAGAGATGACTGAGATGGCAGGCTGCTCCTGCATGGTGGACGGCGTAGTCACCCCTGCTGTGTGCTGGCTCCTCACATCCTCCTCAAGGGGACTCAGCGTGGACCAGCATGGCAGTCCCTGCCACATGTGGCCACTAAGCACTTGAAATACAGCTACCCCCGGCTGGGGTGTATAACAAGTATAGAGTATACCTGGATTTCAAGGACATAGTACAAGAAAAATATTAAATATTTTATTAGTAATTTTTCTTGTTGATATATTGAAAAATACTATTTCGAATATATTGAGTTAAATAAACTCTATTGTGTTTTTTGTTTAAGGATTATTTATTTATGCATACAAGCTGGGGTACAGGCCAGAGGCGTGGGGCGGTGAGAGAGGTCACCAAAGACAGAGTGGGGAGCAGAACAGGCAGATCAGAAACACACTGCTGAGGGGAGCAGTGGGCGAGGCAGGAGAGGTCTGCCGTGCCATGTGGGAATCTCCCTGGCTGGGCGTTGAACTTGCGTTGCCACTGCCAACAGCTCCACAGCGCAGCCATTAACCACTGCGCCACCAGGGAGGCCCTATTGTTGTTTTTATCCAAAAGGGCAGCTTGAGTTCTATATCCAGCATTGGCTTCCACCATAGTCAGGAGCTGCCTGCACGTCTCACAGGGCGTGCACCAGCCCTCAGTGACCCAGTACCCCAGAGCCAAAGGCTACTTGGATGATCCGGTGAAGATGTTGCTTCCCACTGGACTCCTGTCCCAAATTCTTAAGCATGAAGGTGAGGACCCACAACCTGTTCACCTCATTTTTCCTGGGGCTGCCCTGGAACACCATATTTTAAAGCACAATAAATGCAAATATTTGATCTTTTCATGTGACGTTTCTATGAATGGGTAAAAAATTTGCTAGTCATTGCTGCTCCCAGTCTTACATATTTATCACTTTGAAAGAAAGAATTGATTTGTGTTTTCTCTTTGTAATTGTCATCTCAGAAAGAATGAGACCTGCTAGACGCAAAATACAAACACAGACACAAGAAGCACTTGAGTTGTGTGTCTGAATTTCCTGGTGTGGGAAGTGCTTACATACACAAAAGGTGTAGCTCACTTTATGCAAACTAGGTTTTCAGTCTGTACAGTTTTGATTGATGGGAAGTTTGTCAAGTGGTGACCAGTCAAACTTCAATTGGGGTGGTCTGTGGCCGGCCAGCTGGGCGGCAGCTCTTCCTGCAGGTGGGTGTGTCTGAGCAGGCCAGGACAAGCCTGAGGCCTGACCCTCAATAGACCCTTGGCTCTGTTTTAGTTACCCAAACCCAAATTGTAAAAGGGTAATCCCCAGGGAAAGGGGAGGTTCCAGGTTCCCTGTCCCACTCTACGGAAGGCTGGAGCTGGGCAGGAATAAGAAGCTAGAGAAGACTGGCAGAAGGAAGTAAGTAGATCAAGAAGACCTGGAGGAGGCCTGTGGAACAGAGACATATGAAGGCGCTGCACTTGCTTTTTGGCCTTGGACTTATATCAAGGACTTGGGGAACATGGAACCAAACACTTGAAAGAGACAGAGATGTGGATAAGAAATCTGTGGGGGGGCTGACAATGGCAGCCTTTATCTTGACTTGGGTTTTGATTTTGCTCTTCCCCTTCCATACTTGCCTGGCCTCTTCTGCCCCCTTCTATTTTTTCCCACCAGAAGGTGCATTAGACGTGTGGCAAGCTTTTGGACCTCAGGGCCAACGCTTTGGGCCAATCCTGTTTGGCTGGACATTTACCGATGAGGGGATAGGTAATTTGGGGCGTTTAATTGAAAAGTATTTTAACTATATTCTTTCTCTTCTCTTTATTGCATGCTAATTACATTGAAGTTATTTTCTATTAAAGGTCTTATGCACTAGACTATGTTCTGTCTTAATGCAGTAGTTGGCAGAATCTCACTTAGAGCCCGCAGGTTTGGGGATTCCAGGGTGCCTCTCACCCTGCCCTGTAACAAAATGACATGAAATTTTCCTATATCTTGTTGTGATTTACCATATGCCAATAGATGACTACAATAACAAACAAATGGACAAATGGACTTAAGAACCAGTCCAAAAGTTTCACAGCTTCCTACTTCCCTGCTTGGTTGTCTAAATCTCTACTGTCTTGGCCCTGGTGGAACACAACTTGGGCCTGCCCCTTGGTCTTGGGCCCAAATCATGATTCCGATTCTCAGATGAATGCTTCCCAGATTACATTAGAGCCTGATCATTTCTCTGGTCAGCAGGGCTCAAAGCTGCCTCTGTTTTCCCACCGTCCAACACCCCTTCCATTTCCATGTTGAAGCCCAAAGTGTGTCTTTGATGGGTGGCCGTTTTCTTTTCCAGAGTCTTCCCTTCCATGGACCTGTCCTGTCTGCTCAGCCTTCCACGGTGGGCCTGGGAGCTGTATCTTTCTTTCTCTTCCTATTGCGTTATTTATAAGAACTAAACAATCAAATCAAGTAACATAAAATACCTAATGTCCAATACTGGGGGAAGGTTCATTAAATTAAGTTATGGTGGCATAAATACTTGATGAAACTCTTTCATTAAAATTATTAAGATGTGGTAATATTGAATAATTAATGATTAAATACATAAATTAAAAATAATAAAATAATAAATAGATAAAATAACCGAATAATCAATAGTATGGTTCTGACCATGTCAAAAAATATGTATGTAGGTGAGAAAATTGGGTACAAAAACTATTAGGGTTATTTATTGAGAACATAGATTATTCATGATTTTCTACCTTCTAGTGGCAGGCTTTCTATAGTATTTATTTATTGCATTAAAGAAAAGGAATAAAGCAGGGATAGGAGAGAGGGCAAGAGGATGGGAGGAATCGTGAGAGGGAAAGGGTGAGACTGAGAGATACAGAGACATCGAGACAGAGAGATTGAGAGAATACCCCTGACTGGATGTATTTTGGACACTGACTTAGTGGTGAGCACAGTTGTACCTCCTTCCCTACCCCTAATTCTGCTATCCTACCTTCAGTATATAGACCAAGTGGCCTCAACTCCTCAGGGAAGGAGGTGAGTAGGCAACAGCCCTGGAGGAAGGGGAAGAACTGCTGTCTAGCCCTCCCATGCCAGCCCCTTTCTTTCCGCCACTTTGCCACCTTTACCTCCCACACTTAGCACTGCTGTTCTTCAATACTTGCTCACATCCAGCATTTGGTTTACTAGCTAGCGTCTCTCTAACAAGGCAAGAGGTCAGGGTTAGGCCCAGAAAATTGCCTAGAACTTGTCAGTCAACTTACTGCTAGTTATTAATTCACCCAGGGCGAGCTTGGGGCCACCTGGAGTCCAGATCTCTTCCATTGAAGGGTGAAGAGAAACGAAACTCATAGAGGTTTGCATATGCTTCTCCCTCTGTCAGAGAGTCCTCTTATTTCTTTGCCTGGTCAATCTGTATAGTCCTGAAAGACTCAACTATGGCACCACCTCCTACGGGAAGCCTTCCCTGATCTATACCTCTCTCCTAAACTAGCTCAAGCTGGGAACACCAGGAAGATAGAAACTATGTCTTCCCAGACCTAGGCAGCCCAAATGTAGAAAATATTTGTCAACTGAAAGAAAAATCACTTTCCTATGATTGGCGTGGTCCTTGGCCTCATATCTCCCTGGACACACAATCCTCTTTACCACACATACTATTTTTTTTTAAGAATAGCTTCTCTGATTAAACATGTGTACAATAGGGAGATGGGGGATGCTCCACTGTTGTGACAGCCTCCTTTGCAGAGCGCATAATTGGCACCAGCTGCCAGCCGCCTGCATCTACTGCCACCTGTGCTCAGAGGCCACACTTCGACTGACAGCTCCTAGCCAGTGTCTGCTCACTGTAAGGGTGTAATGCAGTCATTCCAGCAAAACTTGGGATGCCTCAGATGGGGACTGGCTTAAAGGCATGCCGTTGGCAGGACAGAAAACTTCTTAGACTGAAATTACAGTCTAGGACTCTTCTGACCGACCCTTTCCTCCCCCTCTCCCTCACAGAGATCAGATGTATCTGAAGGTTCTTCTCATCCTCTCTGGTTCCCACCCTATGGAAACCAGTCTCCAAAATGGTACCTCACAGGCCTCCCTGGTGGCACAACGGGTTAAGTCTCAGCACTATGAAGCTATCCGCAGCCACAGCAGCACAAGTTCGATACCCGGCCAGGGAGCTTCCCACATGGCGCAGCAGACCTCTCCTGTCTCTCCCGCTGCTCCCATCAACAGTGTACTTCAGTAGATCCACCTGTTCTGCTCTCCACTCTGTCTCTGGTGAATCCTCTCACCCCCCACACCAACACCTCTGGCCTACACCCCAGCTCTTGTATGCATAAATAAATACATCTTTAAAAAAAAAAAGGTATTTCACGATCCACACCTCCTGGTATCCATGTTCTTGTGTCGACACCCCAACATTGTTGGTCTGTGTGACCTATAAAATGTGACCCAAGTGATAGTAGTCAATTCAGAGATATGGGGTATAAAGTCCTGGCTTCTATCTTGGTCTCTCTCTCCCCTCTGCCCTCTCTGAAAACCAGCTGCCACCTTGCAAGGCAGCTCTGACCCATACGGTGAAGAGCTGAAACCTCTGGCCAACAGCCACTTGAACGAGCCAGGAAGTCTTTATCTGACTGTTGCTCCTGCTGACAGCTCAACTGCAACCTTCTAAGAGCACTGGGGTTGGGACCACGCAGCTAAGTCTCTCCAGAGGCCTGCTCCTCAGGAACCGATAAAACAAACATTTGTCATTTTAGGCCACTAGGTTTTGGAGTCACTTGTTATACAGCAATAGATAACTAATACACACCCTCTTTCCTTTCGCAGGCATTTCCTCCAATAAATCTTTTGCATGTCTAATCCTGTTATTTCAGAGGGCTGAAATAACACAGATATAAACAGGTGACAATAAAAACAGCCAACACAGAGCTGTGGTAGATCCTTCTAATCACATATCATTTTAATTAATCATTGCAAAAAGCTTGTGAGATGCTATTATTCATCCTCATTTTATAGATGAGAAAACTGAGATGCAGAGATGCCTCAGTTTTGAATGTGAAGAGATAACCTAGCATAGCACAAAGAGCTACGGTTCCTGCAGGGGTTTCTAGTTCTGGCTCAGCTGCGTAACTTAGGACAAGCTTTTCACTCTCCTTTCCTTCAAGACTCAAGAGGGTACTGAAATTAAAAAAAAGAAATAAAAAAGAGGGTACTGAAATAACTTGTCTCTTGGGTCCCTAGAGGGACAATAATCTGATCTCACCAGATTCTGAGAGTTAGACTAGGGAAACTAAGAGCACACACACACTCAGCCACACAAGCTGGTGTCCAGACGTAGGTGACCCAAGTGACAGCTGGAGCCTCCTTTCCTTGGGGTCCTGAGATAAGTTGGATCAAGCCCTGTTCCACCTCCCTCATCAAGTCCAGTTCTCTTTCAGGTAATGATAGAACCCTTGGTGGCAGTGGGGGTTGGGGGCTCATGTCCTTGTGCCACCCCCAATCTTGCCTGGTGGCTTCTTGGACTGCACCTGGCACAAGGCACTTTTGCTTTTTTCTGTGCCTGTGCCGATCCAAATGTGAGACGTGGCCCTTCTCCCTTGGCCCCTGCTCTGTGCCCACCCCCAGAAGGCCCCCACTGAGCAGAACACTGCCTGGGGTCTCCAGGTCACACTGCGTGGCAGGTAGCTGCCCTCAGCACAGAGCAGCAGTGGGTAGCCTTGCTATCCCCTGTTCCAGGATTGCACCCCAACTTTACTCAGTCCCACCCCTTCCCCCTCCCCCACTCTACCTCCCACCCCAGGCCTCCTGCTCTTGCTGCTGCATAGGGTTGCCAGATAAAATATAGGACATTCATTTAAATTTGAATTTCACATAACAGACAAATAATCATTAGCCTAAGTACGCACCAACTATCACACGGGTTGTATGATATTAAAATGTAACTTGTTTACATGAAATTCTAATTTAACTGGGCATTCTTATTTTATTATGTCTGACTTCCTCTCCTTTTCCAAGGCTCTCTTGTCTCCTCCCTCTAAGATCACAGCTGGCACTCTGGAGCTTCTCTTCATTGTATAAGAACAATGGTTCTTCCCAGCCCTCAGCCCCAAACCCAAACTCAGCCCAGGTCTGGGCCTACATTTCTAAATCTGCTCCTTTTTAAGCTCAGTGTACTTTCAGTTTACGGTTTTTTTCCTGAAATTCCTTCAACCTGTTCTTCTAAACAGCATCCCCCACTCTATTGCTAGTATTCACCTTCATTAAACACAAAAAGACTTTCCAAGCTGATCAGGGTGTAGAAGTCCTGTCAGTGCCTACACAATGTAAATGATGTGGATAAAGGAAGAATTCGCCAGCAGAGGCGGGCCAGCGAGAACAAAGGGGTGGAGGGTAGAGGTAGAACTGGGTCTGGTGACCTGATGGGAGGGAGAGGCCCTAGATACAGGGGCACAGCTCTCTGTGGCCCCAAAACCATTCCAGGCAATAGCCCCGGGATTATGGGAGGAAATGAATTTGTGGTCAAATAAATTTGAAAATTGTCTTGTAATGAATGCTCGTGCAAGAGCCTCAATAGGCCAACACATTATGAATTTCCAGGAGGAGGTGAAGTAAGCATTCTTCTCCAAACTAGATTCCTTTAAGATTTTTTTTTTTTAAAGCAGTTCATGGGCCTCCCTGGTGGCACAGCGGTTGCGTGCTGTGCTGTGGAGCTGTCGGCAGTGCTGTGCGAGTTCGACGCCCAGCCGGGGAGAGTCCCACATGGTGTGGCAGACCTCTCCTGCCTCGCCCGCTGCTCCCCTCAGCAGTGTATTTCCGTCAATCTGCCTGTTCTGCTCCCCACCCTGTCTCTGGTGAACCCTCTCGCCGCCCCATGCCTCTGGCCTGTACCCCAGCTTGTATTAAAAAAATAAAAATAATAAAAAAATAAAAGCAGTTCATGTAATTGTTCTGCTTTGGGGAATGTGGCCTTATATTCACCTCCCCCTAATCTGGCTTCTTTTCACCAAGGCATCTATCTTGAGATCAGACACACAGAAGTTGTAAGATAGCTGCGCTGTCTCAGACACAAGTACTCTGATCCTGGCAAAAGGCTGTCCCCCCTGGAGACTATAAACTGGAGCAGGAAAGAGTAAATCAATGGGCAAATGCGAGTACTCAGCCAGTTTGAGAGTTGTGTTTTACAATTTGTTACTGCGCTGGCCTCTGGTTTATCTGTCAATGGTTCTCTTGTGGGTTTGATCAGCCGGAGTCATTTTCCCAGAGGTCAGGGCGTAGACAAGACCTAATTCCTGGCTACCGGGCTGAAAAGGCAGGTCTTCCCGCCAAAGTTACCAGTAGGCTCCTTGCTACCTCCTGTGGTGGATGGACAACCCCCCCGCCCCTTCCAGCATTAGAACTATGGCCTTTGCGAAATGTGGGTCTTTCATAAATGCATTTGCTGAGGACCAAAGGGGCCCTCGTGGGTCAACCATCTTAGCAATGAGCAGAAGGCCAGCTCATGCTCAGAAGGACACGAGGGAGGAGTGAGGGGAGAAAAAGAGCAAGCACAACAGAGCAGAGGAAGGCTGTCAGGGAAGAGAAGATCAGACACAGGTTGTAGCAGTCGCTCGGCACCAGAGGCCGGGGGAGAGGACGGGATGGGGAGCGCGGGGCTGAGGAGCCAGGCTGGTGCTGCGGGGCTTTACTCAGGGTGGCTCCAGGCCTATCCCAGGACAACCACCCAGAGGAGACGTATGTCCTATCATGAGTCCGAGAGATGGCTGGAGTCCTGCAGGGGTGCTCAGAGCATGAAGAACACCCCTGGATAGTCCTGCTGCACAGGCCCTTGCAGAGAGGAGAGGCAGCTCCCTGTGGCTCCACGGAAACCAGTGAGCTCCCTCTCTAGCGGAGCCCCCACCCCCATCAGGATACCCGTGGTGGCTGATCCCAGGGAGCGGAGGACCACAGCCTCTCTGTTCAGTAGACCGGACCTGGGGCAAGCCCATAACCCCTACCACGCTCTACACCCCCACTCGTTCCCCACCCGTTTCTCAGAGTAGCCAGATTGAAACTGAATTTGAAGCATCCTCTTACTTCCTTGTTCCTCTTGGCACCTAAATCACTGACATCTTGGCCCAAATGCTGGATATGTCAGCACTGTCAAGAATCAGGGACCCACCCAGGCAGACTCACAGTCTTCTGTCAGTGCTGGAAGGAACTACAGTGACCAACTAATCCAACTTCATTTCAGAGACAGGAAACTGAAGCTCAGAGCAGGGAGTAGCTGCCCAAGGTCACACAGTGATGAGACTGTCCAGTTTGGGGGATCTCCATGACCTCCCTGAATGAGGCGGTCCCCACACAGAGAGACCCTGTGATCAAAATCCAGAAGTTACTTTATCTGGCCTCCTGCCTCCAAGGGGTGGGTTATGACAGGGCCGCTGCTATCCCATAACCTCTGGTGTGTGAGGATCACCCCACTGTGGCAACAAGTCCAGCCCTGATCCCTCCCACATTTCCCTGCTCCCCGACAGAACCTCGGCCATCCTGTGGGCAGCTTCACCTACCTGAGCCTCAGTGCTTTCACGGGGGAAAGGGGCCGAAGGAGCCAGGAGACTCAGCACTGTGAAGCCGGAATGAGACCCAGAGGCAAAGCACTTGGGAGGAGTGTGGGAGCCCTCGCACAGTAGAGGGGAGAAGCACCAGCCTCACAGGCACGACACCCTTTCTGCTCAGGCCAGGGCCACTGAGGTTGCCTGGCCCCACCCACCTCGGAGCGACTCGGACCTCGGCTCCCCAGACACTGTCCTCTTGTCTGAGAGTCCCTCCTCTGACCCTTGGTGTGCCCATCTGAGATCTCCTTCCTCTAGGAAGAGACAGTGCCCCTCTGTTTAGAAATCAGTCCTCTGGGTTCAAATCTGTATCAGTCAGCCTGCGGCCTGGTCTTGGTCTCCGCAACTTCCACTCCTTTAGGAGAAGTTCCAAATCCTTCAAAAGATAGATAAGACCTACATTTGTATCCTCTGGAGTGTCTTCCTCTCCCCCTGCCTCAACGTCATGTGAAGAAACAGAAAAAAGTCCAGGTTCTCTGCCCGAGGCTTGGTGGCACTGAAATCAGCTTCCCTAGGAGGTCTTTCTGCCTGGCCAGCCTGAGACGCCAAGGGCTCCAGCTCCCGCCCTCCTCCCTCCCTCAGCACCAGCACCTCCTTCAGAGCCTTGACCAGTCAGAGCCTTGGCACATGCCAGCCCCCTGCCCACAGCAGGCGTGCCCCACCTCCCCCTGGCTGGTGTGGGCGCCTCTTCAGCCCCAGGCGGGCATCGTTCGGCCTCTCCCCACCCACAGATTTTGTTTTCTTGTCTTTATTCTTCATAGCATTCTTCATAATTATAACCATCACCTCTTTTGATATCAGCTTCTAGATCAGACTGATGTGGGAAGTGACTGACCCTCTCGCTCCCCATTGCCTTTCCCTCTGCTTTAGCCGCGTATCTGGATGGAGAGGCGCTTGGTGGACATTATGTGTACAAAAAACTAACCTCTGTGTTTAATTTTCCTGTCTGCAAAACAAGACAATGCCTGCTTTGAAAAGTTACAATGATTAGAGACACATATCAAAATACCAAATGGTGGGTACTCAATAAATGGTGACAAATGACCGGCAGAAAAGGTTCACGTGGACCTTACAGTCAACAGCAAGCAAATTCTGCCTGGAGGGTGGTTCTGGTTTACTCTCCAACCAGTGTATGAGGTGGCATAGGTTACCGGCCTCAGGAGGCCATTCAGAGAATGCCAGCATCAGCACTTAGCTATATTTTATTCCAGCTTTTTTTCATTGTGTATAGCTCTTTAAAAAAAAAAATTGGGGATCCCACAGCATAAACCATTTGTAAGCAATTTACATTTACATGTTTCATTAACTTTCTCCTCATTGCTATACAGGATTAGCCTTCTTTTAAAACATGGCCAAATGCAGGCCTCCCTGTTGGCACAACAGGTTAAGCACAGCTCTGTGGACCTGTCGGCAGCTGGGGTGAGAGTTCTATGCCTGCGGGGAGATTCCCACATGGCACAGCAGACCTCTCCTGCCTCACCCACTGCTCCCCTCAGCAGTGTATTTCCATCAACCTGCCTGTTCTACTCCTTACTCTGTCTCTGGTGAATCCTCTCACTGCCCCACACCTCTGGCCTGCACCCCAGCTTGTATGCATAAAAAAATAAATATTAAAAAAAAAACATTGCCAAAGGCATTCAAAACCCCAATATAATGTTTGGATTTTGCATGTTATTCTTTTCTCCTCCTCACTGCCACTTCTGTCTCCTCCCCATGATGCCACTGCAGAAGCAGATAAGAGTTTTTATGGTTAGTGAAACTTATCTCATTTTCCAATCTCTTATTTTCTCTGTGTTCTCCAGGTCATAATCAAGTTATAGCGATATAATTAAACGGAAGGCTCATAGAAGAAAAATCAACCATGGGTATTCTATGTCCTGGATTATCCATCATAATCCAAAAATGCAGATATGCTGATGATTCTGGCCCCACTCTCCTTCCTGGGCACAAAACCTGGCACTTCAATCTTGCCCCAGTGGAAAGAGGGGATTGGCTTGTACTCCCCCTACACCTTCCCTCAGGGGCCTCTCAGGAAGTTTCTGGGTGGAAGGACCCTTCGAAGTCCTGCCTCTTGGCCAGGCACAGTCATTCATCTTAACCTGGGCCTCTCACAAGCCCTTGCCTCCCACCTACCTCTTTTGCCTTGATGTCCCCACCAGTCCCCATCTTGCACTCTGAAGGAACTACAGGCTCTTTAGCCTTTAGGGGATGTTGAATAGTAAGAATGAAATAAATGCTATGGAGAAAGCATTTATTTTATCAATAACTCTGGCTGTGGCTCCTGTGAGCTGCGTAATCCTAGGAGAGTTATTTAACATTTAAGCTACTCAGATTTATCTGAGTAGTGGTCGCAGGCAAATAGTTTACTCACCAACCTTAGGCACTAAAACTGGTTTGGAGAGTCCAGAAATATATCCTTGCATATGTGGTCAATTGATTTCTGACAAGGAATCCATGACAGTGGCAGGGGAAAGAATAGTGTCTTTTTCAACAAAGGATGCTGAGGGAATTGTATATCTATTTGTAAGAAAGAAAAAAAAAAGAATTCAAATCTTAATTTAAACTAGACACAAACACACACACGCAAACACACTGTATAGCACCTTTACTATAATTTTCCTTGCTCGTCTCCACAACATTCTCCAAACAAGAATGCTTACATTTTTTACTTCCATATTTCTAAATAATCTGCTTATACCAATGTGACATAGCTATAAAAAAGATTTACTCACATATATGAGAAACAACAGCCTTTTTTTATTAAAAAGAGGGGGAGAGAAAAAGTCATCTGGAAGCAGCCACTGTTTTTATATTTTGGTGTGGCTGCTGAGGGCCCTGGGGCAGTCTTCTCTGGAAGGTTGCTGCACCCTGGAGGGGGCAGCTTTGGTTATTTACAGATCCTCTGGAAAGCATGAGAGTTAAGCCACACAGGATGGGAGGGCAGACTGTGATGTCCAGTCAGGGTCCTTGCCTTCGGTTACCAGGCCCCTCATTTAGAACGTCCCTTCAGCACTCCCTCGCCAGAACCTCTCTCAGCAACCACTTTCCCAGGTAATGACTGGAATTTGGTTGCGTTCTTACAAGAAGGCTGTTCGCGTTAGAACACCATGTGGCCCAGAGCACCTACTACATGACTGACATATTAGGGAATAATTTGAACACTCCAAATTTCATTCGCTAATGAATGATTTCATCTTGGAGAAAATTAGGTGAAAGGAGAAAGCGTGCTCAGCTGAACTGAACCACCCAGGAACACAAAAAGACACTTTGCTCCCGACTCAGACATCTCTAGCTACCTCACTCAGGTCACCATCAGTGCGGATCAACACCCTCCCACATCTGCATCGGGTGACTCTCCTGCCCTGGGCGCTACAGCACACAGCTGCCTCTTCCCATACGCCCACATCTTTCTCAAGGTAAAGTGCGGTGTTTATTGCCATTGTAGTACCAATGTACTTTTAGCCATTTATGGTGCAAAGCTGTGCTCCTGTTTTTACTAGCTATGTTTTCATATGAATCATTAACAAGTTCTGAGTGTTGTACCTCACACTCCAACTCCCCCATAAGTGTTGTGGTTTTTATTCCATGATTTTGCACAGCACTGTGATTTTTAGGAATGCATGTGTAGTGATAGCCGGGACTAGCCACATAGTTAACAGGGTTTAAAGCACAAGAAAAATGTGGGAGCCCTTGTTTAAAAAAAAAAACAAAAAAACAAACAGCTAAGAACTTCAAGAAGATGACAGCAAAGAATTAAACCAAGTGGGGTGCCCTTATAGACATGAGGTCCTGTCTGACCACGCAGGTCATGTACCCATGAGGCCAGCTCTGGCTACCATGGAAATGACTGTACCAGCACATGGTGATATACAACAGATGTTACTTGTCATCAGTAGTGTGTATGAGAGTGTGTGATTCATATTGAAAGCAGAAATTCTATAAGGATCCAGTCATTCTTTCATCCATTAGGGGCTGAGGACAGGGGTAAGTACGGTGACCAGAGGGATGAGAGTATATGGCACACCAGTAAATCTTAGGCAGGCAAAAGAGTCAAAAACATATGCCAGTTGGACTTGGTTTCCTTTGGTCTCAGATGTGGGAAGACAATTCTCTAAGTGGTTCTCACATATTTGCAAGTCTTAGGAGCAGAGGTGTTGATAATCTTTTTTTCCCTTGAGTCTCTCCAAGGGTGTTTATATAGTGAACAGCTTTGGAAGACAGAAACTTTGTCTCCTTCAGGTATAGCAGGCCAATTTGTTTGCTATACAAAATAATAAGATGTTGTGTACCTCTGAGGAGAGGTTGGGCAGGTTTGCTCGCAACCCCTTAAAAAGATTGGGGTTTTCTAATGTCGGGGCTCTTCAGTTGTGATGCAAAACCATGTGTCACAGAATCTACCTGGCTTGCCTCTGTGTTCCTCTTCTGTGGCCCTTAGGCAGCAAAGAAAGCCACCCAGAGTGTGCAGTCAGGCCACCTGGAGTAATTAAGTCTTTTGTCTCTGACAAGCTCTCCCCAGAAGGGCCAGCATCACACTGAATCTGTGGCAGGCCCTACTCAGTTCTTCACATTAGTTAAGTCTGTCTTTTCAGTTCAGTTAATAAACTGTGAAGTGATGGTGTTCAGGCTAGTCCAGGAAGGAGTGGCAGGAGGAGATGGGGTGGTGGTAGTGGGGGGAACTCAGCACCTGGAGGTCTGTTTCAGGAAATAAGCTCAGCAGGAGGGCAGGTCAGGCAGCTATGCTTTGCCTGGGGGGCTAGAAAGAGCCCCAGCACTGATCTGGCAAATAAGCTTCAGGGAAACCCTGAGGCACTGTGAGAACAAGCCCAGAGGGTTGGGAACAAAAGCAGAGGCTGCTGGGAGAAGGAAACTGGGAAGGAACCTCTGGGGCAAAGAGAAAGAGGACCTCCTACTCAGCAAGCAGGTGGAGACCATCTTGGTGTAGGCTGAGCTTCCTGAAGTGAGGGTGAGAGGTGACTATGAAGACAATGAGGAAGGGTCTGAGGTCTCAAAGACTCTTTTGGCCTCAAAAAGAAGCTGGAAGACTCTAGCCAAGGTTGCTCCTGCACAAAGCCCCTTCTGCATTCATGTTTTGCTTCCCACTCACCTTCTCTCTCTCACTGCCCTCCATGAACTCAAAGTCCTCCCAGACACCTACCCTCACCAAACCCCCAAACACAGGCACCCTCGGCACAGCCCCAGTACTGGTTCTTCCCCTTCAGCCCTCAGCAGATGGAAGATGCTGCTCCTTACAAAGTAAGCTCACCGGCTTCTCCGTTTGTCCCTCAGGCAATTCTCTGCCCATTTCCCCCTGCTTTCTGGATGCCCATCTCTTGGTAGCCATTCTGAATTTCAACCAGATACCCACAGGATTACACCCACATTCGAGGGAATTCTCATGAGTCGGCTACTGGTACTTCTCACATTTCTCACAGTGCCACTCAGGTCGCAGGTCAGCAGGGTGAAGGACTCCGGTTTCACTGTCATTTGCACTTGGTAACGCTCCTCCCTCAGGGGCTGCAGCGGAGCCAGTTTCCGTGTGTCCCTGCGACTCTGCCACAGCTCCTCTCCTGTCCTAGCCCGAGGTCTGTTCTGGCTCCTGTGCCTGCGGGAAACTGCACAGCTGCTGGCTCTCTCCTCCTGACTGCCCCAGGTCTGCCTCGGTTGCCTCTTTCACACAAGGCCAGATGTACATCCCTCCCCCGGGTCGGATGCTAAGGATTTCAAACCTCTCTCTTACAGACTTGCTGCTTTTTCTCTTTTCAACTTTGTTGTTGAGTGGTCGTACTTTAGGGGTTGAGCAGGATGGGACAAGTCATTGTTTTTTAAATATATTGATTATTTATACAGAAACATAGACACAGATATGGATAAAAACACATATGAATTCTGGTTTTGCCTCTCATTCCTGGTGCACAAAGAAGGAGAGGATCTAACTAAACAGCAAGAGTTCAGACTTCATGTTCTTAGTACTTCAGGCAAAGTATGTGATCTTTACTCTGATGGCATGGGGTGGGGGTGGGCCGGGTCTTCCCCCACAGTCAGGGTCCACCCAAATCCAGGGCCTTTCAGGTGTGGGCCTGCAGGGGTCAGAGAACTAAGGGTGGTGACCTATGGTCTCAGAGAAGAGGGGTTGGAGGCTTGGCTGTCTATGTACAGTAAAGGGGATCAGACAGTCAGGGGATCCCCAGACAAGTCTTGAAACCTTTTGAAAGCATTTTTAAAAAGCTAACCTCACACTTAAATTAGACTAAATATAATAATCATATGTAGTATATACTATTATGTCACACGTCACAACATATTACTCTATGAGGTATATTCACTATGTTAATGAGGGCCTGGAGCCTACATCTGACCTCCCGACACACAGTCAAGTTGCACCTTGAGCCCACGGGCTTTCCTGGCTCTACAAGACAGACCCCTGACAAAATAAATAAAAAACAAAAACCTGAAATCAAAAATATCATTCAGGACCCACATCTTCCTTGCCCTTACAAGGTCATGCCTTTTAGTAGGTTGATTCAATATTATTGTTTCTGTCTCAAAACCTAATTCTCTCAAAACCTAATTCTCTCTAAATTCTCAACCTCTAAACCACAGTCCTTGAAGAACTATTGATTTGCAAAATCATTGCATAAATGGGCTTATTGCATATGATTAACCCCAGCTCACCCCATCTAGTCAAGCTGACCCTCCTCCCGCTTACAGGGCCCTGGTGGAGACACCCGCAGCTGGAGTCCTTCCAGGCCTAGTCACTCAGAAAGAATCACACTGCAGCAACTTCACTTCCTTTAGCTGGCCCTTCTACCCAGGACGACCCCAGACTCTCTATCCAGACAACTTTTTATCTCTCCATGTCCCTTCCTTGAGGAGAGGCTTAACGTGCAGAGAACCTCCCATGTGCTAAACTAATAGGCATTATTGTAACCGTTCCCATTATAGCTGGGGAAACTGAGGCTCAGCGAGGAAGCAGCTTGCCCTCTGTGACTCCAAAGCCCTGGCTTTTTCATTGGGAGTACCCACTCTGCCTTCTGGGGCTCACACCTGCCTTCTCCGCAAAGGAGAACAAGCTGATGACACAGAGCAGCTTATTCTGGACCTGGTAGCTCACAGTGAGAGCTCTCTCTAGGCTCCAGATGCTGATTCCAGTGAAACTCTACCTTGTCCTGCAACCACGGGGCACAGGCTCACTGATCCTCCTCCCCTTGCCTCCTCACGCAGCTGCCTCCTGCCCTTTAGAGCTCCAGGCCATGTGGGTGGGAACTGAGGGGGGGAGCAAGAACATTACAAGAACACCTGAAAAAGTAATGTCAAGGGGGCAGGGCAAGGAGGGAAGTCATTTTTTCCAAAAAGGGAGAGGCTGGGATTGTGTAGGTGAAAGAGAAGTATAAATCTGATTCTACCCCACAATTGAAGAGCAGTGTTATTGGGGAGTTGACTGACTTGCCCTGCTGTGGAATGCTCAAGGACAGGGTGGAGTTAGTTTGTATTTAAATATTAAATATTTAACACATTCTGTCCTGTCCCGTTCCCCTTGCCCACCCTATTCCCTTCTTGGGTTTAGAATGAAGCCAGAAAGTATGACGTCCTCACTAACTGTAGCGTGTCCGACTTGAAGAGAGTAGCACTGAAACCCCCAGGCAGGGCTCGAGGGCAGGTGTGGTCAGCCCCAGCTGGGCCCTGCACTCCCTGTAGCACTTCTCTGCAGCCCCCACCCCCACCCCAGCAGACATAATGAGGCAGGGTTGGGAGCTGGGACTAATCCAGGTGATTCTCTTGGTCAACCAACCGGGATATGATTCAGTGGTGACAAGGGCAGTTGTCTGGGGATTTCTAGGCCAACTCAGTGGGAAGTGGGTCTTCCCTGCAGAGGTTGTCATCTATTGTAATGACCAATTCATTTCCCCTTCCCCAACTTTCTTCAAAGGGATTATACTGGTTTGGATAAATGTCCCCTCCCTCCTCCCAGTTCATGTCACCTGGAACCTCATTGTGAACATAATTGGATATAGGGATAGTGAGTCTTTGCAGATGTGATTAGGCTACACTGGGGTCATACTAGGTTAAGGTGGGCCCTACACACTCCAGTGACTAGCATTCTTACAAAAAAGAGACCACAGACACAGACACAGGGTAGGAGATGGCCTTGTGACGACCAAGGCAGATTGGAATGAAGTAGCTACAATTGGATTTCCAGCAACTTCCAGAAGCTAGAAGAGGTAAAGAAGGATGTTCTCAGGGCTGCTGGAGGAAGCACGGTCCTGCCAATGCCTTGATTTAGGACTTCTGGCCTCCCAATCTGTGAGAGAATAAGTTTCTGTTGTTTTAAGCCACCCAGTGTGGTGGAACTGTTATCCAACTCACCTGTTGAATCTTTAATCCACCTATCATTTTTAGCTCACCTGAGTAATTATCTCTTTCTACTTTTGGTTTTTCCTCTACCATTAGACTGTCAGCATTAGGGATTTAATAGATCCCAAGTGTCCAAGAATATACTTCACATCCTGTAGACTCAGCTACTTTATGTTCATTAGCTTCCTGCTATAGGAGAAGGTAGATCAGAGCAGCCTAGAAAAACACATCAGGTTTGATTTGTCTTAAGGAAATGAACGTAAATTCAGGAGGAGCTTTATGCACAAAGATTCTCATCTCTGCGTCTATTATAACAGAGACAACTGTAATCAACACAACATAATAAATAAGCTATGATGGCAGTCAACTCAGTGGAATATGATACAATCTTTTAAAATGTGGGAATGAAGCTTTTGTAATAACAGGAGGAAATGTTTAGGTTTAAATTTATGTGGTAAAAGAAGAATCCAAATGGTGATATGATAGATTAAAGCTACATATATGAACTACTTGTGGGAAGACGCTAGAAATCTGTCATCGTATTAGTAGGTATTTTTCTCGGGTGGGGAAACATCCAGAGTGCTTCTCTTCTCTTTACTTGGAAGTATTTTCCATGTCTGCTGCAGCGAGCAGTATTATGTTCCATATTGGGAATAAAACGACAACTTTATTTCAAAAGGCCACTTTGGGCCTGGGGCTCTCTTTCAGAACCTTGCATTGGAGATGTCTGCCAGCCACCCTGCCTGAGGGGACAGTCCATCATCATTCAGTCTCCATCATTTACTTAGAGTCACCCATCGACAGAGGTTCAGGTCAGGGTTAATGGTTCTGACCGGGGTGTTAGGAAGATGCAAAGACAACTTAACCAATGAGGCAAGCAGAGCAGCACAGCAGAAGGAGCACTGAAGATCTGGGGCCAAGGCTGGCAACCACGGCAACTTGGATTCTCTTCTCTCAGAGCCTGCACTTAGACCTTGATAGAACAAGGAGTGTCCACTTCTTGATTGCTACGGCCTCTTCTAATTCAAAGGTTATGTTGACATTTTTGTTTTCTTTCTGTGTGTTTAAAAAGAGAAGATTAGGGGGGCTCACTAGTGGCGCAATGGGTTGAGCGCAGTGCTGTGGAGCTGTCAGCAGCTGCAGTGCGAGTTCCATCCCTGGCTGAGGAGATTCCCACATGGCGCAGCAGACCTCTCCTGCCTCACCCGCTGCTCCCCTCAGCAGTGTATTTCAGTCGATCTGCTTGTTCTGCTCCCCACTCTGTCTCTGGTGAGCCCTCTCACTGCCCCACACCTCTGGCCTACGCCCCAGCTTGTATGTGTAAATAAATAAATCTTTAAAAAAAAAAGAGAGAGAAGTTTAATGACAGGACACATAGCCAATCTGGGAACGTGGGTCCTGGATTTTGGTTTAGCACAGCCACTAACCTGGCCTTAGATTTCTTCTCCTTAATGGCTACATATGGATTCTTGGGCCTCACGTCAGTACTGCCGCCTGTATACCCCAGGATGGCCCCTCCTTCAGGGGATCCCATGCCTGGTGACATTGCCCAAGTAGGCGTTATGTCCCCCTCTGCCTCAAAGGTAAAATGAGAAGGCAAATGAGCTAATTGGCATGAAAATACTCGGGCACTTGTAGAGAAAGGGGCCAAGAAACCCAATCCTGGGAGAGTGACAGGGGCCTTTGTGTGGCCCAAATGCCAGGCCCCCTGCTTTCACCAGGGCCTGGGAGCCAAGGCCCCAGGAGTGGGGCTTCCCCTCCATCACCTCACTTCCTCCTCTGCAGTGTCCTCCCAGCACACACTGCGCGGACCTCTGGCATAGAATCTTTTGGTCTTTTTTCTTTTGCAGCACAAGAATCTTGTCTTCACCAGCAGATCACAAGCTTTTCATGGAACGTGCACAGCGGGGTGCCAGGCCCTGCAGATTCACACTCCTGGCTGGACTATGGTGTGGGCAGCAGTGGAGAGGGAACGGGCTCTGCACACAGCGGCATTGACTCCCACCTCGGGAGTCAGTTCCTGTATTTGTAAAGTGGCCTTGCTTTTTTAAATGGGTGTTTCAGTTTGGGTCCTTCTGAAAGCAAATGCTCAGATAGAGTGAAGTCAAAAGACTTATTTGGGGAGTAATACCTGTGAAAGGCAAAAAGAGGAGGCAGGATTGGACAGGGGGAGCTGGCAGAGCTGACGAAGTCCCTGCTGGCCCTATGGGGGTCTCTGGGAGACAGACTGCCTGGTGGAAATAGGTGTCCTTGCACCACTGCTTTGCTCTGTCATTGGCCCAAGGGTGGGTCACCCCAAGAAGAGCTTGAAAGCTGAGGTACACTCTGAAGGAGGTAACATCTGGAGATTGTCAACTCACGCTCTCCTTATAAGGTGGAGAGCTATTCTATCTTTTCTTTTTTTGTCTGATTTGAAAAGTAACTTATTTCCAATCCAGTGCTTTAATTATGTTTTTTTTTAAATGAAGTACTGTTTTCTTACCTCCTTGTTAATTTTGTGACAGTAAAAGATGTCTCCCCTCAGGTGTGGTCACCATAGCTCTCCTGCCACCAAAGCACCTTTCCCTCCATGGAGTCCATTGTGCTCCCCCCTATTCCCCATTTACACCCCTCTCCTTCTCCCTCCTCTCCTTGATGCCTCAGATCTATGGTCGGCTTTCAAGGCTTGTCTTTGGCCTTTGTCTGGTTTCTCTGTATTCCACATGTAAGTGATGCAATCCGGTATTTGTCTTTCTCCTCTAGCTTATTTTGTTTAGCACAGTCCCTTCCAGCTCCATCCATGTAGCTGCCAAGGGCATGAGTTCTTGATCACTGAATAGCAGTTATTCTGTCTTAAAGGCTCCTCTCCATGTCTGGCTTGGGGAAATGACATAGTTTAGCATCTAGTAAGCACTCATTCTATGTTAATTCCCTTGTGATTTGGAACCTCTCTGAACTTCCTTGTAAAATCCAGGTTTTATAAGTAAGCTCAAATTCCAGCTTTGTGAGCTTCCATGCAATCAGGGGAGTTAGTGTCGTTCAGTTTCATTCCATCACCCAACCTGAACCATGACTCAGTGATGACTGGAGTAACTAAGCATCTCAGTGAACCTCAGTCTTCTCACATGAGATGGGGAGAGTGATATGCACCTCCCAGGGTTACAGGAACACATGCTGGGTCTGGTGCTCTCCTTACAAGTCTTTTATTCAGGGTTTAGTAAATCAGACTTAATAAATGTCTTGTTTCCTATCTCCATGTCAGTCTACGTATCTTAAATGACCAGAGTAATTTTATTAGCATTATGAGGGTCTATTAGGCTATAAATTATATGGCTGTAATAAGTTGGGGGAGTCCACCAAAAAAATAGGGCCTCCCACTTTGGGTAGCTGCTATGACCTTGGCTTTGCTATCCAGAACCCAGGCTGAGTCTGTTCACGCCAAGTCTTCTTCCATGTGCAAAGGTCACAGTCTTAAACTTGCTCCAGTCTGTATCCCAAGTCCAGACTGAGCTCTCTATTCCAGTCGACTATCAACTTAAACTTGGTTTCAGATTCCTGCCCCAGTCTGCACCAGCTATTCTGTGGCCCTAGGCCACCTCCACAAGACAACTTCCTGAATCCAGTGTTTCCTCCCTCTCGATTGCCCCTTTCAACTGCCATAAAATCCTTGGGAGGGGAGAAGGAAGGGAAACACAGGTACTATGACCCACCCCTGACAGAGAGAGAGGCATTTATCACAGAGACCTAGAAACACCGCAGAGCTGTCCAGAAACAACTCTGGACAGTTAAGAAGGAGCTGAACTCAAAGGGAAAGCCAAAAGGAAACTGGAGGTGGGCAGGGAAAAGATAAATTCGATTTGTGCCCGCTCAGGCCACAAAATACAGAGGGGACACAGCAAAGACCTGGAGTGCAGATGGGCCTGGCCTGTCTGCCCCAGATCCCCCCCGCCCCTCACTTGTGTCTGTCCTCAGGGCTGGGTGTCAGAACGAAATGAGGAGTCAAGTGCCTTCTTCAGGTGTCTTAACTCTTACAGAGCACTTTGCACGGATGAGCACATGTCTGTCTCACCACTTTTGGGGTCGGTGTTATTTAACTAAGATCCTTTGTTTGGTCAAACTTTAGGCCAGCTTCTGAATCTTTTTTTTAGGCCCATCTGCTCACTTCTTTGTAAAGTCCAGTTTTAGCAAGAGCCTTAGGAGGGCAGTTTGCCGGGGGCCTATCTCCAGATCTGCTCGTCCTCAGAAGCTGCTCGGTATCCTCACCCTTCACCCTCCCCCGAGTGACACCTGACTGCCTTGGCCTATCTTCAGCAAAAAAATCCTGTTAGGTAGGTTTAGCCAAAATCTTCTTTTCTTCCCAGATGTTTCCTCTAAGTAATTTTCTATTCCCTGACCACCACCCTGCTCTCAGGCTGTAAGTTTCCCACGCTCTATTCAGAATCGAGCCCAGTTTGATACTGAGGTCTCTTTTCCCCTATTGTAAAAGTCCTCAATAAAATCTGTTTTTTTCCACAATTGTCCAGCTCTGGTTTTTCTTTGACATATTATTCCCACTTTATAAATGAGGAAAACAAGGCTCAAAAAGGCCATGACTTGCTTTGGGCGGCAGAGTTTGGATTCAACTCCAGGTATCTGATGCCCAGTTGGAGTCTTGGCCACCACTCCAGCCTCTCGACCACACTCTGTGCCTCTGGCCTTCCTGGCGCTGAAAAGTGGTGGTTAGTTATGTTAGGTCGATAAGATGTCCAACTCTTAGTTTCCTCTAACCTGGATGCCTTTTTCTCCTCTCTATGTAGGAAATAGTTGTCCAGAGAGTGTCACTGAACAAAACACACAGAAAGTTAATAGGTAGAACTCATGAAAAGAATTGACCCAGAAAAATGACCCGGAAGGCCAAATTGGGCCTTGGTAGCTATGTGAATTCTCTTCAGTTTTAACCTCCTCCTATCCGGACCAGGTGCTGTTCGTCTAAAATCCATCTTAACCTCCATGACTTTTTTACACCAAGGAAAGAATGGGTTCAAGCCATTCATACAGAGGTAGAGGGACTGATGGAGCTGGAACACGCTGCTTCCCTTCGTATCTGCATTATTACTGGAAGATTCAGGCTTTGGGTTTCAGTTATAATTGGACTTCAGTTTTCAGGAGGCGAATAGCCAATAAGGTGGTGGGGCCTTCAAGGTCCCCTGAGTCGGCACCACAGTGTCAGCCAGCTCCTCTTCTGTGGGCCAGGCCTGCTCAGCCAGGGAGTGCAGAAATGCTGATCCCTCATCCTGGGCTGTTTGAAGGCTGGGAGCCTGAGCAACCACTTCTGGAACCAATCACACCACAGACCCCACACTCAGAGAATCAAATCTTGAAGAACCAGAAGCAGGGATTATGCTGTGGTAAAGACTGAGGAAAGATCTCCATTGTTTTCCTTCACTGAGTTATACCAATTGCCCTCTCTCACTTGCAGAACCCCACCCAGCAACCCATTCTGGGCTTCCTGTCCCTCCTTGGTTATGCATATGAGTCCTAAGAAGTCAAAATGAGGTGACTTAAGCCCCCAGATTTCCAAGGACTGCCTCTACTTCATCTTAGGGTCACAGTTACTTCTACCCAGGTTCTACCCTAACTCCATAACCCATCCCAGAACATTCAAGATACTTTCCCAAGATGCCTTCGGCTCTCTGGACCCTGGTTCTATCTCCCTTTCCTGGAAAGAAGAAATCTGCCACCTGATGAGGGTAACCCTGGGCCTGGCACTGAGCGGATGTCCTCCGCCTACCACTCCTTTCCAAAAGTCTCACAGCGGGTATTTCTGAGTTCTACCCCTCACTGTCTCCTTGTGTTTCTTAGGTTCTCCTCAAATCTCAGTATTCTCCCTCTATTCATATAATTCAAAATTCATCCCCTTGGCCTTTTTATTCCCCATTCTCCCCTGTCCTTTCTTCTGAAATGACCCAGCTGCCTCCCACTGCAGCTGGGAACAGCCCTTGGGGAGGAAGAAGGCCCAGGCCCCAGGCAAGAGGGTGGCTCATTCATTTCCAGTGCATCCTGGTTTCTATTCCCCCAGAACTCTCTCTCAACCCTTTCTGACTTGGCTCTGACTGACTAAATGCAGGGTAATGGGTGTACTAGCGTTTGGTTTTTGTTTTGTTTTGTTTTGTTTTCCTGGTGGGGGAAGGGAGTAGAGATTGAGGAAAGAAAAGACGGGGCAAGGATGATTGGCATGAGGCCCTGCCTTCTTTTGTCCTCCTCTCCTGGTACTCTGGCCCCTCAGGGAAATACACCTGTTTCTGGCCAGTGGCTGGTAGAGACAGGTTCACCTCTGCTCCTCAAGCCCTGCTTCTGTGTTAAGGAGCTTCTCTAAAGGAACCTGAGGGACTTTCTGGAGCCATGTGGGGTGCCCCTGGGGGCAGTATCCCCTGGGTACTACTGAGCTGCTTATGTTCCTGCCTCCTTCAACCAGCAATCCTAGGTAAGTGATGCTCCCGGGGCAGCATTCTGGGTGCAGAGGAGGGGCTGACTTCACAGAGTCTGTTAGCTGGGTCAGTTCTGGTAAATGGACAGAGATGGAACAAGATGTGGCGGCAAGACGGGGAGAATTCTTGAGAGACAGAGAAAAGAGGAGAGAGAGAAAAACAGGGTGTCTGGGGAGGGGGAGGAATGGTGTGACTGGGCACAGGAAGCCAGGCCTTGTTTTGTGATGAGAAAGGACCAGAACTGTCGAAGGGGGGAGAAAGAATTAAGTAGAAAGACTGAAAGAGGAAAACAGGAAAGCTGGGTGATGGAAATAGAAGAAAAACACTTGAAAATGTAAAGTCAGAGGAAAAAAAAAATCGATGAGAAACCAATAAATCAAGGCAAAATCAAGCAGAGGGAGGAGAAAATTAGAGAAGAGAGGCAGAACTGAAAGGAGAGAACCAAGGAAGAAAAAAAGCAGACTGGTGTGGAGAAACAAGGCAGGAGGAGAGGGCAGCTACATGAGGGACAGTGGGCTTCTTGCCCCTAACACAGGGTTAAAACACCTCTTCTGATTAATGCCCTCAGGGGCTGAGATCACAGTCCCCATGTTGGCCTTGGGCTCCTCCACACTCTATTTCCCCTTTTGGTAGAGGTGGGGGTGGGGGTGGAGCAAGGCCTGTTGAAGAAGTTCTCCTGGAGTCCTCTCCAGCCATCTCCCAAGCTGCCCCTCAGATTCCAGGATCACGTTTTATCCTGCACTGTGGGTATCCGAGGCTCCTGAGAGGCTCTGGGACACAGGAGAGACTGGAAAGTCAGGAGCCAAATGGAACCAAAGATAATCACAGCTCCTTCAGCACCTCAACGGGCCGGGTAGAAGCTTTCAGCAAAGGAATGATTTCTGGGGAGTCAGTCAGAAGGAACACTCTCATACAGACAGTAAGAGACAAGAAGCTGGGGAAGTGGAATATTCCACCTTCATTGAAATGTTCAAAGTCTTGGCTAAGACCAAATGAAACAACCGCCATCGCCCCAACCCTTCCACCCTTCCTCCCTCCCCATTCCTACTACACACAAGGAAACAGGGCTAGGCAGGCCAGATGGAGCCTAAGTGCCTGCGGCGGCTACTCAGGGCCTTGTCCTGGCGTAAAGTAGAGGAAGGAGGATTGTCCATGGGAGTTGTGACCAAGAGCAATGGGGAGAAGGTGGCTTGAATTTAGGGACCCTGCGGCCTGTCTTGGCTTTGCTGCTTACTGATCTGGTCCCTGTGACCATTATATACCTCCAGGCCTCTCTTCCCCCATGAAAAAGGCAGGGTGGCGAATGGCATGACTGCTGGCTTCTCAGGTTCTTAAGTTTTACCATTCTGTGATTTAAAGTCAACCCAAAAAATGTTCGGTACCAACTCCACACTCAGCTGCATGTCAGGATCATCAAGCTCAAGACAAGTAAGAAGGTGGGGCCTGTGGAGAGAGACTTGAGGGGTTGCAACTGGGGTGAGAGTGGACAGGGCAAGCCAAGGTGGGCAGGACTGGGGTATGAGCACGAGAAGGAGTGAAGGACCCTGAAGGTGGAAGGATGTCACCAAGATGAAGAGATGCCCTGGAGCACTGAGCCCTACTTATGATTAAAGGGGGCAGAGTGGAGGAGGGCCAGGAGGGAGGGTGGGGCTGGGATGGGAGGTGGCACCCCAAGCCTCTGCTAGAGCATCGAGAGAACCTCGGAGGGAAAGGAGGTATCATCAGGATGGCAGGTAGCTCTCTACATCTGCCTGGGGGAGCATCTGGGAACATGGGATCCAGTTAGCTCCATTCCCTGGAACCCCTAAGGGGCACTTACGGATGACCTGCCCATATTTAAGTGTTGCGTCTGTGTCCACACTGGCTGCCAACATCCTCACCAGACTTGTGTCATCATGGAGCAGAGGTGAGAGGGAGAAACCCCAGGATTAACAAGAAGGAGCTGCAGGGGTAAAGGCTTCCCTAAGGGAAAGCCCTGGCTCTCAATGATGGAAGGGGAAAAAGAGGGTACACAGAGATGGGCTGGACAGAAACTCAGCCATGCTGGGGGGGTCCCTGCAGGAATGACTCAGCAGGTAGCCG
Organism: Scalopus aquaticus; assembly: GCA_004024925.1. Classification (NCBI taxonomy): domain Eukaryota; kingdom Metazoa; phylum Chordata; class Mammalia; order Eulipotyphla; family Talpidae; genus Scalopus; species Scalopus aquaticus. The sequence continues at coordinate 15,374 of PVIJ01010112.1, read as the reverse complement.
AGCAGCCTGGCTCACTCCCTGCAGTATAGAAAGTAGGTAAAACCAGCCTTGGCTTCCAACACCGTCAGTGGCACAGTGACCGCTTGCACAGCCAGGGGGTTCCAGGCTAAAGTACCTGCAGGCCTGTCACAGAGGGCCCCGTAGGGAAGGGTCTCCTTCTGTCAGCACTTCCAGTCTGTCGGTCTGGAAGATGCCTCCCCACACTGTCATCAAGGACACCAAAACCCTCCTTAGGCTCTTTCTCCCCCAGAAAACGCTTGCTGTGGGGGGACACCGGAAGGGAGAGAATTCATAATTAGAGGTGCTCATAAGGAAATGAATCAAAGTTAGGCCAATATCTCAGGAAAATGTATAGAGAAGAGCAGGAACTTACTTCAGGAGAGCCCATGCAACGTTGCCACCTACCAGCCCAGCGGGCAGGGGCCAAGCGCCTGCAGATCTAGAGCCTCGGTGTCCTTACCTACAGCGTGAGTTAAGTGGGACGCGATTATTTCATGGGACTGTGGTGGAGGTAAAATGAGATTATACCTGCTATAAAGAAGCGTCACAAACACTTATTTGAGAGAGGGTCTGCTTTGCTTTAGAGCTGAGGAGATAAAGGGAGCAGTGGTGAGGAGGAGGATGGTGCCAGGAATGGAAAGGGCACCTCTGTTAGTGGCATTTCCAATGTCCAAGGATTCTGGAGTCTTGAAATCCAACCTCCTCCTTTCTGGGGGTTTGCAAGGTCTGTCTTGGTTTATTCTGAATGCCGCTTACTACCTGAAGTGACCTAGAGTGCCAGCCTCTGCCATCAGCGGAGGCTCTGTTCAGGCTGAACCACCCATTCATGGTCCTGGCCCAGTAATCTCCTCCACACCTTGGGTTTCTGGGCTCAACTCCAGAAGCAGCGACTGGCCAGGCTGCCAGTGGTTGACAGACAAGTGATTTATATCTACATTGCCAAGAAAGACCTAGAAGCCGGTGGCCTTTTATGTGCTCAAACAAGTAGTTTGCTGCCTTGTTAGTTCTCTGGTTTCCTGGCCCTGCTACATGCTTGAGGCACGTACAAAATGTAGCCCATGGAGCCATGACTCTGAGGGCCAGGGCTGAGACTTTAGAGGCCAACTCTCCTCCTAGTTCCAGCTTTCACCTCAAATCTCAGATGTTTACTTTCCTTCTGCTAAGGCTGAACTTTCAAGCAGACACATTTCCCCACATATTGCTCAGGAGATTAGCTAAAATGAACTCAATTTGTTGGCCCTTCAGGGTAGTTAAATAACTCAACATCATCCCTGAAACACTCAAGAGGCCCGGCCGGGGTGTCTATGTTTGCACGAAGCCTCTACAGTCGTGGCCACACTCGTGAGGAGGGCACCAGCATGAGCCAGCAGGTCCGTTCTGCACATGTGCATTGTTAAGGCTTCATGAGCATCTGGTGTCTATACTGACCCCTCAGCTGAAATTGTTCCAAACTCCACAAGAGATCCAAAAGCCCTGTTGCCAGCAGGTCTTAGGAAATTCTGAATAGGAAAGAGTTTGGAGTTATTCATTCACTGTTGAACTTCTACTTGAACCAAGTGCTCTTGACATGAAAAGGAATAAGTCATAGATCTCATATAATCTCATAAAGATTTTTAAGGTCCTATGGCTCATAAATAGGGACAGCTGGTGATCTAGCTGTCTTCCTTGCTCACTGGGTCTACACCACTGCACTTGACCTTTTACAAACCACCAAACAAGACCAGCCTGTTCAAGGAGGAAGAACAGAAGTGCTCAGAACTCCTGCTGAGATATTGATTCAGTCAATAATTCAATCAAAAATTTGTAAATTAAAAAAGTTACTTAAGGAATGCCTACTATGTGCCTGCCATTGTTCTAGGGCAGCACCCCAGGACACAGTGAGTAATGAGCAGGACCCAGCTGCCTGGAGTTCGGGGCTATTCTGCACAGACACAGAAAAATTACAGAGAAATTCCCAGCTACAAATGTGGTGTTATGTTGAACAAGCCTGGGTGGGATGAGAATAAATAGTGAGACTTCATTTACATTAACAAGCCCAGGAAGGCTTCTCTGAGGAAGATCTGACACCTGAAGGATGAGTAGCAAGCCAGATACAGTCGGGGGGTGTGTTCTAGGGTGGGGGTGGACATGAAGCTTGAACCAGACAGGGTCAGGAAAGCTTGACATTTTTGAAGACTTGAGAGGTTGGCAGGTGCTAGATCACACAGGGTATTGAAAGTTATAGAATGGATTGTGGATTTTAAGGAACTAAAATGGTCAGAGAGTGAGGGATTTTAGGTAAAGGAGTAACATAATCAAATTTGAACTTTGGAACAATTGCTCTGGCTACTGTGCAGAGGAATGAATTGGAAGGGACCACGAATGAAATGGGAGCTGGCTGAGGGAATCCAGGCAGAAGACACTGTGGCTTGATCTGGTGGCAGCAGCAGCCATCTGGGCAGGGGAGTGGGACAGGCATAGAAAGAGCTGCAAGCAGATATTCTGCTCTAATGACAGTCCCAAGGACTGCTGTCTTGTGAGGACTTTAGAAGTCTGTAGAGATAATGATAAACAGCAGCTCAGGCTGCCATTTGTTGAGCTAAGGTACTTGGCTAAGCACGTTATACACATTACCCCATTGGAATTAGCATAATTTAACATCATTTCTATTATTTACCAATGTCTATAGATAAGGATCCTAAGCTTCAGAGAGGTCAAGTAACTTGTCCAAGTCACACAGTGAATGTTAGTCAGTTTGACTCTAGAATCCACATCTTAACCACTCTGTGACCTTATCAGATTCTGCTATTTCTTGTCCCTGTCTGGCTCAGCAAGGCTCTCCTATGAGGTCTCAGGATCACAGCTAAAACAACCAAGCAAGCATCAAATCACGTTAGTTACTACTATTTTGCTTCCCCACTTCATTCCTTTCTTCCCCAAATCCAAGACCATCTGACCCATGTTCTGATGGAACTTGGGTATCAGAAATGAGTCACTGACATCATTCTGACTTTTCTCCAGCATCTCATGCTTTTCCTCATCAGTAAATGGAACCACCTCCTTTGAGCTGACCTCAAAAATTTAGGTCACTAACACTAAGGGAAATACTGTAGAATCCACCATTCATAGTTGGCTCCAAGGTAAGAACCCTATTTCTCCTTTCCAGCTATACCCACTGAAGTCACAACCCAAACAATGTCTATCAACCAGGCATTTCTTTGCTTGGGATATACCCATAGGTCCTTAACCTCATTCCTCCAGCACCTGGCGTGGCAGCACCTAGGTCAACCTGGTGATAAACCTACAAAATCTAGGACTAAGTTACGAAGTGCCAAAATCCAGCTTTGACCATATTCCCACCAGGACAGCTACATCGTTCTTCTTCCCCATGCCTTCCTCTTCACAGAAGAAGTTCAATCTCCAGCCTCCACCTCTAGGTTTGGGAGTGCCTCTCCCCCAGGCTCCCATCCAGGCAGGCTTGCCCTCCTAGCTTAAAGTTGCCCTTGGGAACTTGGCTACTTTCTGCAGCAAAAGTGGTCACACCTCTCAGGCTACACCCCTCATGTTGGCCTCCTCCTGGCCCCAGGGCCATTGAGGCAGTCACAGGAGACACAGGTGCAGCCTCACCCTCCCTCCAACATCAGCTGAAGGAACCAAAGACCAGGAAATGGGGACATATTAGTTTATCCATTCAACAGATGCTTAGTAGGTAAGTCCTGTGTGCCAGCACTATTCCAGGTGTTGAAGTTATTGTAAGGTCTATTATCTTAAAGGCATTTTTAGTTAGTGTCTTTCCTCATCATGAATCCCAGGAACAACAGAGGAAACATACACAGCAGACACAATACAAGTCAAGTCACAGGTTCTGTTTTCAGTAAAATAACAGCAAGATCACAGTCCCTAGCCACCTCTCTCATTGTCACCTGCGTCATATCACAGTATCTTCAGCAGCAACAGCCAGGCAACAGGCAGCCCATCCATCATCTCACGCTAACACGCCATCCTGATGGGCATCTCTGGGATCGCTCCAGCTCCCCGTCCTGACTATAGAGGATCAGGAGCCCTAAATCACTCACAGCTCAGGAACCACTCAGGAATTTCAGTCTTGGTCACCGAGAATTTCTGAAGGAATTAGAGTCTTCGTCCCCCATCCTGGGAAGTCCAGACCCAACTATGTGTGAGCAACATTCCCACAACCCACTTTCTTGGCTGACAGAGATGCCAAGGCCTCACCCAAAGTCCAATTACTGTGCTAATGATGGGGACTGGACCAACAGTGAGGCTGATAGACACACAAATACCCCTGGGCTCCCCACACAGGGTGGCAACGCTGGTAGATCTGCCTCTTCTCCCCATGGCACCTGCTGTATATCTGTGAGTCAGTTTTCTCTCCAAGGCAGTGACTTGTGAAGTGGTGCTCTACATTGCCCAAGGCACATCCTGAGGAAGGGACTCACCAGTCAGGAAGTAACAGTTTCTTCAGCTGTGGGTAGGAAGGCTCATGCGTTCCTCACGTCCAGTTCCAGGAATAACTCAAGACAAACAGAACAGGCTTTAAGCCTAAGTGTCATTCTACAACACACACAAAAGATATCGGTTTTGTTTTCCCTTCAGGGAGTGACTTCACCACTCTGTGGGGAGGTTATCTGTCACCACTGTCATCACTTTTGCCACTACTCCTTCACCTGAGTCAACAACACACCCATCATCTCCTCATACCTGTGTAGTCTCCAGAGGACCAGATAGGAGAAATGTTGCAGCCCTGGGAGAACTAAGACAACCAGTGGGCATGTCCCACCAGACACAGTCCAAGGAAAGAAAAATAATTGCCTGGCCAAGAGCTCTCTGACTGAAGTGTTGGCAAAAAAAACCCACAGTGGGTTCCACTCAGATTTGATGAACACCCCCACCCCAGGGCCAGCTCCAGTGCCCTCACAATTCCTGGCTTCTTCCTCTGACAGAAATTTTATAAAACTATTTTAGGTGATACTGTACACATGATTTCTGGCATTCTTGTCACCCCAAGGGTCAACAGTCATCACAATCACTCTGATATCCTCACAGAAAAGATGCCAGGAGAGCTGGCAAAATAATCCAGGTGTCACATCATTTGCTCCTGAAAATGTGTCAGACTTGTCCTCAGGTTCATACCACTCTTGGCGGGCCAAGGACTCAGAGCAGGTCAGTCACCATTTCTCTCTGTTGAGGTAGAGTTAGAAGAGCCCAAACTGTGGTGAGGGCTTGTACTCAGGCAGCTCCACATTTGAGCAACTGCTCACACCTTCCAAGCCTAGACTCTTACCTTTGAGTTCCAACCCTGTCTCTTACAAGGTATGTGATGCTGGGCCAGTCACGTCACCACTCCAAATCTGTTTCTTCACCTGTGAAGTGGAGGGGGGCCTACTAAAAAATACAAGCAATGAAACACTATACAAATATGAGGTATTTTTATTACTCATAGAGTCAAAATGTGCCTACTGAGAGAAGTTATACAAGAAATCCCTATTCCCAATTGTATGGGTCAACTAATCACAAGTCAGTTGACACTTAAGACCTATAGGGTAGAACTGCCCGACAATGGTTATTCATCATTGCAGAAACCATCCTACAATGCAGACAGACCTCTAGACAAGACTCTGGAACACTCTTCTCAGATGCAACCAGAGGAAGGTCAGCCACCACAAATGGCCTCCTCCTGGGCACATATGCTTTGGGACCCTTATCCAAGTTGTGAGAGGATGACAGGAACAATTGCAATCCCCAGTCTCCATGGCTCTGATGGACATCTAGACCCATGCCCTTAGGAGCTAAGTAGCTGCTTTCAAAGACAGGCAACACAAACATTTTCTTAAGTTGTCCCTGCTAAGGAGACAAAAGAAGAAACCCTCCTTCCTGGGCCCATAGCTGAAGATCAATCCAGCAATGGTATGATGGAAACTAAGATTTGGGGGAATGGGGAGCTGCAATCAATAAGAGCAATCTAAGAGACTGCTGCAATTATCAAAATAATGAGGATAAGGTGGCAAAATGAATAGGAGACTATAAATTTGGAGGAATAATAGATGATGCCAAATTAACAAACTATGATGTTGGCGGAAAGAAAGAGGAAGCAACCAGAGATGACTCAAAGGTTTCTGTCCTGGATATCTGAGGGACTGATGTTACTTACAATTGTTAGATGGAAGATAGAAAAAAGTATTTGAGGAAAAGTCTGACTTGCATGTTTCACTTGATGTCTAGCCAGAAAATCACTGAAAAAATGTGTATGGGAACTGAGTATAAAGTCAAGGTAGGATTGTAGATTTGTTAGGCACAGAAGCTGCAAGTTGGCCAGAAAGTAGATGCAGCAGAGGGAAAGGACTAGAAATGACACCCAGAAAACTGACTTCCTTTGGGCACTTAGAAAGAAGTGACAAAGAGCAGAAGGAACAAGTGTTGGGTGGAGAAGAATAGACCAGGAGTGCAATACCTTGCAAATATCAAGGGAACGCAGTCAAGGAGTGGTTGTTACAGTAGATGCTCAATAAACATGTTTTGGATAGATGGTGTCAAATTTTATAGAAGCTAGTAGGGATTGAGAAGAATATTAGTTTGGGTGATTTATGAAGGAATTTGGGCATAATTAAAAAGAATATTTATTTATGTATACAAGAACTGGGGTGTAGGCCAGAGGTGTGGGGGGTGGTGAGAGGATTCACCAGAGACAGAACGGGGAGCAGAACAGGCAGACTGACCAAAGTACACTGCTGAGGGGAGCAGTGGGCAAGGCAGGAGAGGTCTGCTCTGCCATGTGGGAATCTCCCTGGCCTGGGATTGAACTCTTGCTGCAGTGGCTGTGGATAGCTTCATAGACTGAGACTTAACCCATTGCACCATTGGGCATAATTTTTGAGGAAAGTTTTGTCAGTGATGTGATTGAGGGTAGCGTATAAGGAACAGATGATAAAGAAGAGGTGGAGAGTATAGACCCCTCTTTCAAGATGCTTGAGGGTGAAACAAAAGATAGAGATAAGGAGACACAAGATGGATGACGACTTTTATTTTAGGTCAAGAGAGACCTAAGGGTGATTGTTGGCAGAAGAAAAGGAGCAATGCAGAAAGAGACTCCAAATAGAGAGAAGTGATGGCCAAATAGAGAGACGTGGGGGGAGGGAAGTGAGCAGACAGGACACTGTGTGTTGGGGGAGGCATTTCCGTAGCAATTTAGCCTCTCTTCTGGGGTGGGAAAAGGGGCCTGCGAAGCAGAGACATTTCATGGTGGAGAAGTTTCTGGGACATTGAAGGGGATCAAGTCAAATGGCTTTGGTCTTTTCAGTGAGACAGAGATGGAGTGTCATAGAAAGCAGAGAAGAAGGAAGACGAGAAAGAGGGGAAGGGAGAGGGGAATTGTGGAGAGGACTGATTTCAAATCTCTCTCAAACATTAACTCTTCACAATCAACTCTCCTCGCTCTCTCCTCTGAAAATATGCTGTGTATTTGGCCTGGGTGAGAACAACAGGATTTGGTGTCTAAGGGTCTGAGGCAACCTGAAGATCCTGATTTGCATTCTAGTGAAAGACAAAGTCAGTTCATTCTAGTTATATCCTGGACAGCAAGAATAAGACTGGGAACAAAATTTGATCTAGACCCTAAATTTCTGTCTTGCAACTTCAGAAAGATACTTTTAGCTTACAAAATATTTTTAAGAGCAGATGCTATCATTTTATTTTAAGGGCATTGTCAATGGACAACTGATATTAGAATTACCCTGGGCACATGTTAAAATGCAGATTCCTCGACCCTCTCCATATACATAAGCAATGAGACCCCGGTGGTGGGTCCGGCAATACAAATTCCCCAGGGGGACCAAACAAACCCTATCTTTTGAAAATCAACTTCTCTAGCCCTCCTCCCTTACCAGGATTTGTTGTCTAGGAATAACTTGCACAAGCTTAGTAGATAGGGTTATCTGCAAACTATTTTTCTAAATGAACTGTTAAAGGAGTGGCTACAGATCTATTGTTTAAACAATGGTGAAAGACAAATACAATACTGTAGCTTTGTTGTATCTAGTGCTAATCCCTTCCTCCTAACAAGTTCAACAGATTTAGAGACTTGTTAGGACTGGACCTACTCTCCTAGACAATGAGACCAGGTCAACCTGAAGGGGCTCCCTTGCCTTCCTGTTTGCCGGATCAGGAGACTAATCAATTCAGCCCATGACTAGCAAGTCCTTAAAATGAGATCTTGAATAAAATAAAGACATTCTTATTTCATAAGATTTAAAGTACGTACAAAGGGAGAGGGTATTGGGAAATGGGTTCTTTCTCATATACTACTGATGGGACTATAACTTGCCACTACCTTTCTGCCAAGAAATTTGGCAGTATGTATTAGTGACATGAAAAGTTTTATAACAGCATTAACCAGTAATTCCACTTACAGAATTCATGTTAAGGAAAGGAGCTGAAATAATAAAAACAAAACATTATGCATAAATTCACCAAAGATTTATTTACAGTAACAAGACATTGAGAAACAGCCTAAGTGTCCAACAGTTAGTTAATTATGTGCTATCCCCATAGGAAATAGAAGCAACACAAGTGTAAAGTAAGGCTTATTAAGGACAAACTTACAAGCGAAGAGGCAGTTGAGTGCACATGATCTCTGAGCTCTGATTATCTCAAGAGAAGTGTTTCTAGGGGGCTACACTGAAAAAAGGGCTCCAGGAGGTGGGCTTGCCCCTGATCAGGGGGTTCCTAGTTAGAGGAAAATGGAAATGGCAGCAATGAAAGTTTCCAGGCTAGAGGAAAGGCTGTTTGGATAGGGGACCTCAGGAGCTCAGCATCCAAGATCTTGGATTGAGCCGGCCAATTCCCTGAACTTTCTCCTCCATGACTCCAGAAAGGGCAAGAGAGAGAACTACCATCCAAGACATAAAAGACTTGTCTCTCCTGAGCTGTTCACTAAGAATAAAAATAGTAAGAAATGCTTACAATATCAGGTTTAAAAAAATGATACAAAGTGATATATGTGGGATGAGTTAAACTGTGTTTTTTTATTATTTATTTTTTTGCATCATTGCTCATTTTTGTGCAATGATTGGTTCCTCCCTTCAAGTTTAGTTCCTATAGTTCTCCCACCACCCTAGTACCCGTGAATCATGACCATGGTCCTTATGTTCTTCCCACCCCTGTTTTGATGCCCCCCCCCCTTGCCCGCCCTTGCTGTGTGCTTCAGGTCCATGGTCAGCTTGCTAGTTCCATCTTTTTCTTGACCTTTTGCTTGGTTTCTCTATATTCTGTATATAAATGAGATCATCCTATATTTATATTTTTCCTTCTGACTTATTTCAGCTAGCATAGTCCCTTCCAGCTCCATCCATGTTGTTGCAAATAGCATGTGTTTGTCTTTTTTGATTGCTGAGTAGTACCCCATTGTGTACATGTATCTAAAAGTAGAATTGTTGGTTCATGTGTTAATTCCATTTTTAATTTTTGAGGGTGGAACTGTAACTTGGCACTACCTTTCTGTCAAGAAATTTGGCAGGATGTATTAGTGACATGAAAAATTTTATAACAGCATTAACCAGTAAAAAAAAATCCATTTTATATCGAATGGTTTCATTTATAGCAGGAATATAGGGGAACCAAATAAGAGAGGGACATTCAGTGAGGGATGGGGAGGAAGACAGACTAAAATAGGGGAGAAAAGGGCACAAAGGACTATGGTGACGGTTCATGGGTGAATCGGTGGTGGGTAACCCACAGGGAATACACAATAATGTAAAAGATACAAACAATAATAATAAAAAAATAAAAATAAAAAATTCCATTTTAAATTATTTTCCACAGCAACTGTACTATTTATGTTCCCACCAACAATGCATAAGGGCTTAAATGTCTCTACATCCTTACCTAGATGTGTTATTTTCTGTTTGTTTGTTTTAATAGTGACCATCTATTCAAAATATCATTTCCAAGTCAATGTTGTAACACTTTTGTCCTGTTTTCTTTTTAAGAGTTTTATAGCTTAAGATCTTACATTGGGAACTTTGATCCATTTTGAGTTAATTTTTGTATATGATGTTAGGTAAGTGTCTAACTTCATTCCTTTGCCTTTGGATATCCACTTTCAGCACCACTTGTTAGAGAAAAAAAAACCCTATCCTTTTCCCCACTCAATGATTCTTTTTATGCATTTATTTATTTATGCATACAAGCCAGGGTGTAGGCCAGAGGTGTGGGGTGGTGAGAGGACTCGCCAGAGACAGAGAGGGGAGCAGAACAGGCAGAGCGACCGAAGTACACTGCTGAGTGGAGCAGCAGGTGAGACAGGAAAGGTCTGCCACACCATGTGGGAATCTCCTTGGCCGGGAATCGAACTCTTGCTGCAGTGGCTCTGGACAGCTTCATAATGCTGCTCTCAACCCATTGCGCCACCATGGAGGCCCCCCCACTCAATGATTTTGGTATCATTGTCATTTGAGTATATATGCAGGGGATTATTTCCGGACTCTCTATTCTATCCCTTTGGTCTATAAGTCTGCCTGTATGTCAGTATCACATTGTTTTTGATTATTAAGTACTGTTTGCTTTAGTAATGAGTTTTGAAATCAGAGGTGTGGATTCTTTAGGTTTGTCTTCTTTTTCAGATTGTTTTAGCTGTTTGGGGTCTCTTGAGATTCCATGGGAAATTTAGAATGAGGGATTTATCAAAATTTATTATAGGGATTTTGATAGGTATCACAATGAACCTGCACAGTGTTTTGGGTATTATTGACAGTGTAACAACATGAAGTCTTCCAACTCAAGAACATAGAATGTGTTTCCATTTATTTATGCTTTTAACTTCTTTCAACAATGTTTTGTAGTTTTCATTGCACATGTCTTTCACCTTGGTTAAATTAAATCCTGTTTTTCTTAAGCTATGTGATTGGAATTATTTTCCTAATTTCCTTTCCAGATTAATTATTACTAGTTTGTAGAAATTCAACTGATTTTTGTATGTTGTTGACTTTGTAAAATACTACTTTGCCTAATTCGTTTATTAGTTCAACTTTTTTTGTGACTCTGTACACATAAGATCAAATAATTTACAAATAGATAATTTTACTTATTTCTTTCCCATTTGGATACCATTTATTTCTTTTACTTGCATAACAGATCTAGTTAGAACTTCCAATACTGTATTGAATAGAAGTGTGAATTGAATAAATGGGCATTCTTGCCTTATTTCCTTTCTTAAAGGAAAAGCTTTTAGTGTTACCATTAAGTATGTATTTGTTATGGGATTTGCATATATGACTTTCATTATATTGACATAATTTCCTTCTACTCACACTTTGCTTATATTTTTAATCATGAAATATTGTTTTTGTCAAATGCCTTTTCTACATCAATTGAGATGATAATGCTATTTTTTTCTCTTAACTGTATTAATATGGTAGATAACAATGATGGAGCTTTATATGTTCAATCATCCTTTTTCCAGAATAAATTTCACTTAGTCATTTTGGAGAACCCTTTAAAAATGCTACGATACTCAGTTTTCTTATATTTGGTTAAGGATTTTGTATGAAATTTCTTAAAGGATAAGAGTCATGAGAGATATTGTCTTCCTGTGTCTTTGTCTGGTTAGGTATCAAAGTAATTCTGGCCTAAAGAATGAGTTAGGAACCAAACGCTCCTCTTGAATTTGCTGGAAAGTTTGTAAAACATTGATATTAGTTCTTCTTTCAATGACTTATATAAATCACCTGAGAAGCCAATAGGTTTAGAGCTGGAAGAGTTTTGATTGCAGATTCAAATGACTTACAAGTTAGAGATCTATTCAAATTTTCTGTTTCATACTGATATTGTCTTATTAAATTTGTGTTTCCAGAAAGGACATTGGCAAAAACTCTACTGATCCAGTATTAGGAGGTTTACTAGTTCATACAATTCTCATATATTCCTTTGTAAGTCTAACTAAAAGCACTTGTGTCTTTAGTAATTAGAGTTTTCCTTAGTTTTTCTTAACCCGTCTGGCCAGAGATTGTCAAATTTCTTGGTAAATTAAAACAACAAATTTTTTATATCCTTGAATGCATTCTATTGTATTTAGTATTTCCTATTTCATATGTCTCTAATATGATGATTTCCTTCATTGTTAGCTTCTGAGCGACCTACAGAATCTTCTCAGATGCCAGGAACCAAGAGCTTTGGCACAACAGTAAACTCTCAAAGCAGCACATTCACCAGAGCAAGCACAACAGAATCACCATCCAGTGGTGGTACACACAACTCTACCATGACTATCTCTTCGGGGATATCGCCTGGAAGTGGCAAGCACTCTGCGTCTCCAACAAGTGTAATGAAGCTTCCTATAACACCCACAGAGACAATAACTTCACCAAAATCAACAGCCACCTCAGTCACCAGCATATCAGGCAAAACAACTTCTGAAACCACAGTTATTACAGGCTCCTCCACTGTCTCACTGTCCACTGAAGAAGGGGTACCATCAACAATGGGCTCTACCAGCACATCTCTTCAGCCAAAAACAGCATTTTCTCAAACAGTGGGGATCAAGAGTGTGGGCACCACTGGAGACACTCAAACCACCACCGTCACCACAGCCGGCACATCAGCAGCAGCAACTACAAGTACACAAAGTCCTACTGCGAGTGTCTCTCTGGGGAATTCCCCTCGAAGTGGCACAACTTCTGCATCCCCAACCATGACACCGGCAGAGACAAAAACCTCGCCAATGTCAGTGGCCACCTCTGTCCCCAGCACAGTGAGCACAGCAACTTCTGTAACCACAGTTCTTACTGGAGGCTCTTCCACTGTCTCACCATCCACTGGAGCAGGGGTACCATCAACAAAGCCTTCCTCCAGCACATCTCCTCAGCCAATGTCTGAATCTTCTCAGATGCCAGAGACCGAGAGTGTGGGCACCACTGGAGACACTCAAAGCAGCACCATCACTACCGCTGACTCATCGCTCACACCATACACAGGTACGCACAGTCCTACCATAAGTGTCTCTCCAGGGACTTCCCCTAGAAGTGCAACAACTTCTACATCCCCAACCATGACACCCACAGAGACAATAACATCGCCAACATCAACGGCCACCTCTGTCGCCAGCACAGTGAGCACAGCAACTTCTGTAATCACAGCTCTTACTGGAGGCTCCTCGAGTCTCTCACTGACCACTGGAGCAGGGGTGCTGTCAACAATGGCCTCCTCCAATACATCTCCTCAGCCAATGACAGCATCATCTCAGACACCGAGAACCGAGAGCGTGGGCACCACAAGAGACTCTCAAACCAACACCGTCACCACGGCAGGGACATCAGCCGCACCTTCTACAAGTACACACAGTCCTACTGTGAGGGTCTCTCCAGTGACTTCCCCTGGAAGTGGCACATCGTCTGCAGCCCCAACCATGACACACGCAGAGACAATAACCTCGCCAACATCAAAGGCCACCTCTGTTGCCAGCACAGTGAGCCCAGCAACTTCTGTAACCACAGTTCTTACTGGAGGCTCCTCCACTCTCTCACCAACCAGTGTAGCAGGGGTACCATCAACAATGGCTTCCTCCAGCACATCTCCTAGGCCAATGTCAGAATCTTCTCAGACGCCAGAGACCGAGAGTGTGGGCACCACTGGAGACACTCAAAGCAGCACCATCACCACCGCTGACACATCAGCCACACCGTCTACAGGTACACACAGTCCTACCATGAGTGTTTCTCCAGGGACTTCCCCTGGAAGTGCCACAACTTCTGCATTCCCAACCATGACACCCTCAGAGACAATAACCTCGCCAACATCAACGGCCACCACTGTCGCCAGCACAGTGAGCCCAGCAAATTCTGTAACCACAGCTCTTACTGGAGGCTCCTCGACTCTCTCATTGTCTACTGGAGCAGGAGTACTGTCAACAACGGCCTCCTCCAGCACATCTCCGCAGCCAATGACACCATCTTCTCAGACGCCAGGGACTAAGAGCGTTGGCACCACTGGAGACACTCAATCCAGCACCATCGCCACCACTAGCATATCAGCTGCACTGTCTACAAGTACACATAGTCCTACCGTGAGTGTCTCTCCAAGGACTTTCCCTGGAAGTGGCAAAACTTCTGCATCGCCAACCATGACACCTGCAGAGACAATAAACTCGCCAATATCAGTGGCCACCTCTGTCCCCAGCACAGTGAGCACAGCAACTTCTGTAACCACAGTTCTTACTGGAGGCTCTTCCACTGTCTCACCATCCACTGAGGCAGGGGTACCATCAACAATGGCTTCCTCCAGCACATCTCCTCAGCCAATGTCTGAATCTTCTCAGACGCCAGAGACCGAGAGTGTGGGCACCACTGGAGACACTCAAAGCAGCACCATCACCACCGTTGACACATCAGCCACACCAACTAAAGGTACACACAGTCCTACCATGAGTGTTTCTCCCGGGACTTCCCCTGGAAGTGTCACAACATCTACATCCCCAACCATGACACCCACAGAGACAATAACCTCGCCAACATCAATGGCCACCTCTGTTGCCAGCACAGTGAGCACAGCAACTTCTGTAACCACAGCTCTTACTGCAGACTCCTCGACTCTCTCACTGTCCACTGGAGCAGGGATGCTGTCAACAACGGCCTCCTCCAGCACATCTCTTCAGTCAATGACAGCATTATCTCAGACACCGAGAACCGAGAGCGTGAGCACCACAGGAGACTCTCAAACCAACACCGTCGCCACGGCAGGGACATCAGACACACTGTCTACAAGTACACACAGTCCTACTGAGAGTGCCTCTCCAGGGACTTCCCCTGGTAGTGGCACAACTACTGCATCGCCAACCATGACACCCTCAGAGACAATAACCTCGCCAATATCAGTGGCCACCTCTGTCCCCAGCACAGTGAGCACAGCAACTTCTGTAACCACAGTTCTTACTGGAGGCTCTTCCACTGTCTCACCATCCACTGGAGCAGGGGTACCATCAACAATGGCTTCCTCCAGCACATCTCCTCAGCCAATGTCAGAATCTTCTCAGACGCCAGAGACCGAGAGTGTGGGCACCACTGGAGACACTCAAAGCAGCACCATCACCACCGTTGACACATCAGCAACACCATCTAAAGGTACACATAGTCCTACCATGAGTGTTTCTCCCGGGACTTCCCCTGGAAGTGTCACAACATCTACATCCCCGACCATGACACCCGCAGAGACAATAACCTCGCCAACATCAGTGGCCACCTCTGTTGCCAGCACAGTGAGCACAGCAACTTCTGTAACCACAGCTCTTACTGGAGACTCCTCCACTCTCTCACCATCCACTGGAGCAGGGGTACCATCAACAATGGCTTCCTCCAGCACATCTCCTCAGCCAATGTCAGAATCTTCTCAGA
>PVIJ01010111.1:0-62309 GCA_004024925.1 Scalopus aquaticus | reverse complement strand
TGGGCCTCCCCGGTGGCGCAGCGGTTAAGCGCTGCGCTGTGGAGCTGTCGGCAGCGGCGATGCGAGTTCGACGCCCGGCTGGGGAGAATCCCACATGGCGCGGCAGACCTCTCCTGCCTCGCCCGCTGCTCCCCTCAGCAGTGTATTTCTGATCTGCCTGTTCTGCTCCCTGCTCTGTCTCTGGTGAACCCTCTCACCGCCCCACGCCTCTGGCCTGTACCCCAGCTTGTATGTATAAATAAAAAATAAATCTTTAAAAAAAAATACTCATAAATTAATATCAATATGCAGATATTTCTTCCAGACAAAGTCTTAATCTATCTTTTTTGGGCCTATTCTAATCCATTCAAGACCCAGCTCGATTTTACTATCTTGTTATTGTAGCATTTCTCAATATCCACAAAGTTAGTTATGTGACTTCAGTTTTCATTTTCCCCCACTCCCAAATTCTTCCTTAAAAAGTGTAAAAATAATCCAATTATCTCCTACATATCTCACACCTACATTACCAATTAACATTTTGCTTTATATCTTTCTCTTCATACATCTGTAAATTATTTTTCCTAAACTCTGAAAGCAGCTTGCAGACATCTTTACCCCAAATTGTTTCAGTATGAATAATCCCATATGGATATTCTCCTACATAAATACATTACATCTAAGAAAATTAGCAATAATTCTATAATTCATCTAAAGTATGGTTTATATTTAAATGTCTTTTACATTATGAAAGTAATTTTCCTTCTCTTATATAGTATCCAATCAATGTTTACTTATTGCATAAAGTTATTAGTTTTCTTTAAATGCTCTTCATTTAGAATACCCCAACATTTTTGTTTTTATTTTATAACTTTGATTTTTATGACAAGTCCAGGTCAGTTGTCATAGAATGTTCCACATTCTGATTGTCCCCTATATATCCTGCATAAGCTATAGATTCCAAGTAAATAGATTCTTGGAGTGAATATTTACAAACTTTTTTCTGTGTTAGTTTGCCACATATGGGTCATTTAAACAAAAATTTATTTTATAATTCTGGAGATTAAACGTTTAAGATAAATCTGTCATCAAGTTTGATTTCTGCTGGTCGCCCCTTTCTTTGACTTTTATTTGCTATTTTCTGTTTTCACATGGTTTTTCCTCTGAATGAGTCTGTGAGCTAATGTTCACTTTTTTAAAGGACATTCATCTTTTAGATTAGGGTCCTTCTATATGAACTAATTTTATTTTAATTACCTGTTTAAAGGCCTTGTCTCCAAACTGTCACATTCTAAGATACCAGAGGTTAGGATTTCAACATATGATTTGGGGGAGGTATATGACAATTTCTTATTGTATTTCCTCAAGAGACACATAATGTCAAGTTCATCAGTTATTTCCATTGTGAAGAGAGACATTTTTCCATTGTAATTAGTGAATCACAAGTGGAATGAAAATTTGAATATCCTGTGACTATTTCGTTCTTCATCATCATTACACCTATTCATTTTACTAACAATCATTAATGAATCTTACCTAAATTGCTATTTTAATGCTTAAAATTCCATCATTCCTGGAGGTTTACTAGCTGCCATTCTTCTGTAAAAATAGGACTTCAGTCTTGATAAATTCCAGTTCAGTGTTTCTACAATACCAGAGTCAGCTTTCTTAACTGCTTAAAAACCTTTGACCCTTTCCTCTGTCCTGAGTATTAAGTACACACTTCTAAAGGATTCTTCTTTTCTACTCACCATTTTATTTCCTTTAATGGTTTACTAATACTTCAGGACTCAGCTGTCACTATCTCACTGGATTTCTTCACCAAACTCATAAGGCAACCTGTAAGATTCTGTACTTTTGAAACCGAGTGGGGGACGGATACAGGGGTGTCCAGTCCCTTCGTGGTCACCAATTGAAAGCAGGGCTCAGATCCTGCCCAGGATCTGAGGCAAGAGCCACCAAAAAGCCCCAAAAGGCCAAAAACAATAAAGGACAGTGCCCAATAAGAGGACAGATCTGTCTGTAGGTTCCCACACGTCAGCACAATTGCAAGGGACCTCAGGCTATCAGAACAACAACAAACATGGGGTTTATTTTACAAACAGGGCAAACAAAGAGCTTACTGCATCCACAAGGGGCCAGCTATCCCACTAGAGTCACCACTGGTCACCAGGAGTGCTGGACTGCACTGGTCAGTACAGATGGTCACTACTAGTCCCTCATCAACAAATAGCCCTTTGAGACACCAGGCCCAGGGCCTTTGGTGCTCTTTTCAGGCAATGTCAGAGACAGGATCAATGACCCAGTCTCTGACAGAGTCCTTAGGCTTCTTTTCCCTCCACAGAGGGCGGCTGCTGGATGCTTCTTTTCATCCCCAAAGGCCAGGAACAGAGTCTTCCTCTTCTTTCTTCAGAGTCTGGAACCATCTTCTTTCTCCTTCAGGAAGCCGGCGTCATCATCATCATAGTCTTCTGGGGCTGGTGCCCTCTCTTTGGGGCTGGTCTCTCTCTCTTCTCTGTCTGCGATCTCTGCTTCTCTCCTAGGCTCTCTTCTTACCTCTCTTCTGCTTCTCCTTTTCTCCTCTGGTTTTCCTCTGGGGCTTGCTTTTTCTGTGGGGCTTGCTACCCCACCTCCCTCGACCCTGGCTTATATTATCTTTCAGGGTGCCCCTCTCCTAAGTCTGGTTGGCACCACTGACCTGTGGGCAAAGAGGCCAGCTGCAGGAAACACACTTGTTACTTTAAAGATCCATTAACAACAACAAACTTGTTTGGGCAGAGGAAGGGTGCAGGAAATATATTTGCCACATCAAAGGTCAACAGACTTATGTGGAGCAGCGGGGTCAATAAAATCCCACTGTTCCTGCCAGCCGATAACACTTTCACTATCACAGCCTATACTGTACTATTTTGTGATTTAGGGTTAGTTTACTCACTGACAAGTAACCAGTCTTACTCCTCCTTATATTTCCCAGCATCTCTTATAAAGCTTGGCACAGAGTAGACACAAAATAATGATTACTTACATGAATTAGTGAAATTTACATACTATATGCTGGAGGCCAGCTCCAGCCATATTGGGGTTCCCAAAAGGAGGGGAGGAGTCGACGTATGATAAGGCAGGAAACAGTCACTCGTCCTGGTGCAAGTCTCTTGTTTATTTAATTTTGGTGGGTCTTTTATACATTATAAATGGGGAGTGGGATTATATCAGTATAAGAATAAAGAGGAAAAAAGGAGAAGAGCGAATGTCACTGGCAGAAATCACAGGTTTCAAGTGACATTCTACAAACCTAAGACTTTGGAAACAGGAAGAAACGTTTTCATTAATCACAAAAGAGTTATACAGCCTTGTTCACTTTAGGGTTTAAGCCTTCCCAGTAGGAGTCAATCCTGGGTATCCAGCACAGCAGCTGAAAGAGCAAAATAAACATAACTTTTAGTTGTCCAATAATTCCTGTGAGGAGAATAGGGGGGGTGTCTTAAAATAAGCAAGGAGAGAGCAAGATTAGGTTTCATTGAGCACATGAATTTTTCCTACATCAAGGAAAAATAAGTTATTTAGGATGTTTATCTGGGGAAACAAAGTACTTTTTCTCCAAGGGGAAAATAAGTGGATTGGTCTTCCTGCAAAGGAACTTTATCAGAGAAATTTTGATATAAACATTAAGAGGCAAATTTATCTTTGTTAACATACACCAGGTTAATTACTCTTTTTGCTGACTACCCAACATTAAACCTTAAGACATGTATGCTCAGAATTAAACCATTAACTTTGAACCAGTTTCTGTTTATCAAAATCTTAGATGATGATCAAAATTTGGGGATTTTCTATTAGAATTTATACAGGTGCCATTTATAGTTAATCCTCCAGAGGTAAAAGACAAGGATAGGTACAGAGATCTCTTGATTTTTATTTAAAATTTTGGCCATGTGTAACAATCAGTCAAAACAATAGAGGTCTGGCAGGGGTCAGCTTTTGGAGCCTCCTGATTTTTTAGGAATGTCCATCATACGGGACCATTGTTACAGGCATGCGCAGCATGACCTGCGCCAATTCCCCCTCTGTCTTTAAACTGAAGTTGTAATGTTTTTAAGTTGATGTGGGTTTGATTCCTGGGCTGGCTGTAACCTTAGCAACGGCCCCTGTTATAAATTTGAATTAAATCCCAGGCCTTTTTTGGATGTTTTTTGAACAAATTCAACAGGGGTGGTCTTACCCCCTAAATCCTTTCCTAGTCCCTGATCAGGATGAAATCCCATTTATAGCATTTGTGCAGTAACTTTATCGCTGGGGCTAAATAATAACACTCCCATTTGAGACAAAATATCTCTCCCCTCTAACTTCATAGGCAGTGAAGGGATGACATATGGGTGAAAGGTTCCTGAGACCTCCCCGTCATTACAATTTAATATTTGGGAGCTTTTGGCTACATTGTTTGCAGACCCCAATCCTGTTAATGTTGATGGTGTAACTTTTGTAGGCCAATCTGGCCAATCCTTGCCAGCTATACATGTAACATCTGCTCCTGTATCCAAAAGTCCCTCTGAAGGTTTTCCTTGAACTTTGATTATTTTTGTAGGCCTGGTGTCTTTAATCTTTTGTACCCAAAAGGCCATATGACTAGACCCGAAAGCTGACTCTCTCCTAGGATTATTGGTGGCTGCCAAATTGCCAAGAGAGATTAAAGGCAAAAGTATCGATTGTGCTATTCTTTGTCCTGGATAAATTTGAATAGTTCTAGTTGGAGGCTCTATCATTACTTTGATTTCACCTGCATAATCACAATCAACCACACCTGGTATGACTTTTATTCCTTATAATGCGGTAGAACCCCTGCCCAAAATAAGCCCAACAGTGTTAGGAGGGAGAGGTCCATACAACCCGGTAGTTATGGCTGTATAAGATTGGTCAGAGGTTAATATTGCTGAGGTGGTGGAACGCAAGTCCAATCCTGCACTGCCTGGGGTTGCCTTGAGGAGGTCAGAGATGACCTCCTTTACAAAGGGGTTGTTGAGATTCCCGGTTATTTGAGGGGCCTGAGTTGGGCTCCGTACCCAGTTTCCCAAACACTCTGGTTTAGTAGTAGGTAAATCAGGATTATTGGTAACTACCTTTCGTCTATTAAGTGGCAGCAAAATTCCATCTTTATGATACATAGATCTACAATCCTTGACCTAGTGAAAGCCCTTATTACATTGCGGGCATATATTTTTCAGAAGGTTTAAACTGTCAGAAAGATGAGAGGCAGTCTGTATAAAATTTTGTCTATTAGGACATCTGTTACTAAAATGTTCCATTTGACCACAGGAAAAGCAGGTTCCAGTATTTTGGCCACCAACTTGCTGTCGACCGCTCCGAATTTTTTTAGTATTATTTAGATTAGCAAACCTCTGGCTGCTAGTTTGCCCTTTTAAAGCAGCTGCTATTGCTATACCCTGAAGATAGGAGGGAGTTATTTCAGAGCAAACTCTTATAAAATCATTAAGACTGCCTGATTTTTTGATAGGCCTAATTAAGGTCTGACAGGCAACGTTAGCATTTTCAAAAGCCAATTGTTTAATTATGATTTGAGCCACTTCCATAGTAGGGATAGTTTTTTCAATGGCATCAGTTAAGTCTTGCCAAAAATTCCTGATAAGGCTCCTCTGGACCCTGCCTTATATTACTTAACCCAGAAGTTTTAATTTCTCGTGTTGGTAGCCTTCTCCAGGTGTTTACTGCGGCATCTGAACACTGGGTCAAGGCCTCAGAAAGTAATTTAAGCTGATATCTATTGTAAATCCAATCATTGGCACCTAGCAACATATCTAAAGTAACTTTACAATGTCCTGATTTTTTATTTTGTTGTATTTTGAATTTAGCCTCATCTTCATATTCTGCTCTCCACAGCAGATATGCTCCTGCCGGCAAACAGGATTTAGCTGTCTGATACCAATCACAAGGTGTCATCCATTTACCTGCTAGGGCCTCTACCAATTGCATAGTATAGGGGGAGGTAGGACCATACTCGGTAGCTGCCCTTTTTAACTCTTTCAAAACCTTATAAGAGGCTCCCAACTTGGCTCCTCGAATTCATCATCAACATGCATAACAGGGAAACATTTGAAAGTAAAATCCCCTTCTTGCATGTCCTCCTGCATTGCCCCTAAAAATCCTACACTTTTGACAGGGGGCGGCTTTTGAGCAGATATTTTTCTTAATGGGCCCTTCTGATGGTCGGGCGTGTAGTTAATGTGTAGTTAATTGAATCGGCACTTGGGGCTGAGGCACCAACTGGGAAATTCTAGTTAGTATTATGGTGTTTAACTGCCTCCTTTCTAGCGTCTTTATTTTTTACCTCCTTTTCTCCCTCGTCCTCTGTTTTATCGGCCGCATTGTCTAAATCAGATGTTTTAGCCATAAATGTCTCCAAGCTAGGTTTATTTAAGAGAGGCACATTTTCACTTGCGGCCGCATCAGATTTTTCTTTTAACCTTTTGTCAAAAACCTGTCTCTGGCAAAGGATCTAACATATCTCTCAAAAGTCTCCACAATGAAAAGGCATCTACCAGCACATTTTGAGGCCCGTGATGAGAGTAATAAAGTCTCATTTCATCCCCCACTTTATTCCAAATCTTAGCATCTAAACTTCCGCCCTGGGGGAACCAAGGACAGCATGTTTCTACAAAGTTTAAAAAGCTAACTAGTTGTGCATGAGTTGTCTTAATTCCTCTTTTTACAAACATCTGTTTAATAATATCAATAAAGAGCCGTCTTTCCTTTGACTCCTTATGGCCCATGACTTCTACCTTTAGGTCGCTTCTCAAGTTCTTGGGATTACTGCTCCTCTTTCCCTGTCAGCTTTTACAGGGGGGTCCACGACACCCACGAGCAGAGCCTACCCATTCCCGAAAGGAAAGAAATAGATACCTTATGGGTCCCTGTTTGGGTGCCACTTGCCGGAGGCCAGCTCCAGCCAGATTGGGGTTCCCAAAAGGAGGGGAGGCGTCGGCGTATGAGGCAGGAAACAGTCACTCGTCCTGGTGCAAGTCTCTTGTTTATTTAATTTTGGTGGGTCTTTTATACATTATTAGTGGGCAGTGGGACTACATCAGTATAAGCATAAAGAGGCAAAAAGGAGAAGAGCAAAAGTAGATAAAAGGGTGTAACCTATTCTCTATAGCATCAGGGTGTGTGGATCTGTTCTCCAAGATGATCTTCTCTGGCTGATGACTCATAGAGTTCAAGCCTTAAATTCCCCAGCCAAGGATTCAATCCTATCAACAAGGTGTTCCATAGATCAGCTTCTGGGGTCCTTTGTCCTGCATCGGTCCTCCGCCCCCTGGGCGTTCCTGGTCATACTTTGTGATGCATTCCCTTCCCCTAAGTGATATGCTTAGAAGATGAAAGGCACCTCATAGGGTTGGGCTCCTAAAGCTGATTGACCTGACAGTACTTGACCTTGGGAAGGAAAGCAGAGCTTGCAGTTAAGCTAACAGGCCGCTTAGAATTAGTAGACCCACATAACTATATAAAAATCTTTGTACACTGCAATTTATGGCTTAATTGTAGAATTTATAACAATGATTTTAATTAAGTGATTTTTCACATAATTTCATAGTGAAAGGCAAATTCTGAGTAAGATGAAACTCTCTCTAAAAAATAATAGCCTGCCAGCCACTCAGCCCACCTGGTAAGAGTCTAGCCCACCTCCAGAAGAGGACTCAGAGTCACCCAACACCCTCCAACATCACATGAGGCTCCACCAGCCACACAGCCCACCCAGCAAGTACATAAACCAATGTGGGGAAGGAGGCACACCCAGAAGAAGCCCTTCCTATAGCAATATGGCCCCAAAGCAAATAATGGGGAATAATACAACACAGAGGAAAAACAAATTTCTAGGATCCAAATACAAATATATGGAAGATAACTTTTTACTAACAGATACAGAGCTCAAAATTGCTATGATAAAGAAATTCAAATAAATAGAAGAAATCTCAGAAAAACAAATTACTGTCCTTAGAAATAAAAGTAATGAACAGAAATATGAAATTGATGTTTTAAATAGGAAAGCAATGGAGTTATAGGATATAAAGAGATTTCTTGGAGGAAAAAAAATCAGAGAATGCTATGGATGTAAAATAAACCAAATGGAAGATCAAATCAGTGATCCTGAAGATGAAGTGAAAAAAGAATCCAAGCAAAAAAAGAAATGAAGCAAAAATACAAAAAGGAAGAAATAATTCGAGATTTATCTTACTCTATGAGTAAAGACAATATAAGAATAACAGATATCCAAGAAAAGGAAGAGAGAGATAAAGAGAATTTATTTAAAGAAATAATGAAAACTTCTTAAGCTTGGAGAAAGATCTAAATACACAAACATAGGACGCTAAATGAAGGGTACCTAAGCAAAATGGGGCCTACACCAAGATACATAGTAATAAAAATTCCAGCATAAAGTAAAAATTACGAGAGTTCAAGGGAAAGAATATTGAAGCAGGTTTGGGTAAAGAAGCAGATAAGTTATAGAGGAACCCTCATCAGACCTACAAATAAAAAGACACAGGGTATCTGGTTGGATTACGATACAGAATCCAACCTTCTGCTCTCTCCAGGAGGCACACCTATACTCTAAAGATAAACATAGGCTCGAAATAAAGGACTGAGAAACAATCCTACAAGCAAATGGGACCCATAGGAAAGCAGGGACAGCCATATTTATATCAGATAAATAATAGATTTCCAGTTTAAAAAGGTAACAAAAGATAGAGAGGGACACTACATAATGATTAAGGGAACAGTACATCAGGAAGTCATAACACTCATCAAAATATACCCAGCAAATCAAAGAGTACCAAAATACATTAGGGCAACTGCTAGCAACTCTGAATGTGTTAAAAACATGTATGTGGCAGCTGACTTCAATTTCCCACTATCACCAACGAACAGATCAATGAGACAGAAAATAAACAGGGATACAAAAGCCTTAAAGAACTTTTTCCTTTATATATATATATATATATATATATATATATATATATATATATATATATAATATTTTATATATATTTTATATATTTTATATATATTTTATATATATATATTTTATATATATATATTTTATGTATATTTTATATATATATATTTTATATCTTTTACATTATTGTGTATTCCTCATAAAATTTCCACCACCGATTCACTTGTGAACCATCACCATAGTCCCTTGTGCTCTTCTCTTGCCCATTTTGATACTTTTTCCTCCTTCTTCCTCACAGAAGTTCTCTTTATGGTTGCCTGCTAGTTTTTTTTATATAATTATTATTATTATTATTGCTATTTTTTTTCCTTCTGATCCCTTATTTGATACCCCTAAATTCCTCCTATAAGTGAAACCATTTGATTTTTTTTTTCCTTCTGGCTTATTTCACTGAGCATGATCCCTTCTACCTCCATCCATGTTGCCGCAAATGGCATGAGTTTTTCTTTTTTGATTGAAAAGGCTTAAAGAATTAGATAGGCCTAATAGATATTTATATGGTACTGCACCCCACAAAAATAGAATACACATTTTCTCAGGTGCACATGGGTCATCCTCTAGGACATATCACATACTAGTTCAAAACACAGATAACAAATTCATGAAGATTAAAACCATAAATAGCATCTTTTCTGATCATAAAGTATAATGCTAGGGCCTCCCTGGTGGTGCAACGGGTTAGGTCGCAGCACTGTGAAACTATTCACAGCCACGGCAGCATGGATTCGTTCTGGCCGGGGAGCTTCCCACATGACGCAGCAGACCTCTCCTGCCTTGCCTGCTGTTCCCCTCAGCAGTGTACCTCTGTAGATCTGCCTATTTTGCTCCCCACTCTGTCTCTGGTAAATCCTCTCACCACCCCATGCCTCTGGCCTACACCCCAGTTCTTGTATGCATAAATAAATCAATCTTTTAAAAAAAGGTATAAAGCTAGAAATCAACTATAAAAGAAAAGCAGAAAAATCCTTTAATGTGGAAACTGACCAACACACTACTGATAGGCTACTGGGTTAATGAGGAAATCAAAAAAGAAATAAAAATATATCTCAAGAAAATGATAATGACATAACCATCCAGAACTTATGGGATGTGGCAAAAGCAGTACTAGGAAGGAAATATATAGCAGTCCAGGCCCACATAAAGAAAGAAGAAAGAGCTAAAATAAATAGCCTTCTCTCTCACCTTGAGGAATTAGGGATTTTAAGAACACCCCATTTAGGCATTTGGATCCTGAAGAAATGGTGAGTCGAAGGCTTAGTGAAGAGATAAAAAGAGTAAGTAGTTAGTTTGTGATGATGCATTGAATGCAAATGTATTTGAGCAGCCTGTTCCTAGCCTGTATTCTGTTAACCTCGCATTTTTTTAATCTGATATTAAAACCTGGTCCCTGCTTTCTTTTTGTTGGTGAAAGAGGAGAGGGAGGGAGGGAGGGAGGGAGAGAGGCTGGAAGGAAGGATATTTGCTCTTTAATTTGGAGTTAATGAAAATCAAGCATTATGTGCTTCATTTAGAATTTTAATTTTACCTTTTAACCAAAAGAAATTATGGTAATTATTGAAATATAATAGCTAATTATCAAAAGGTGAAAAATACTCAATATTTTAAAACTCTAAATAATTAATGGCAGTTACTAGAGGTTTTATGTTTTAAAAGGTACATGCAAAAATGGAATCAATGTGGATTGAAGATTTCTGTGAAGTCTACCAGGGACTGGGGGGGGGGCATAAACTCCCTGAAATTATGTACAATTCATCATGCACATATGTGGTTTTCTAGGAGGCACCTCAGAGTTTTTTAAACTCAGATTATCAAAAGAGGTTCATGACCATTCCCTTCAATTCATCAAATTAAGAATGATTACTGTGGGAAATTTAGTGTTTGCTTGCAAATTGGTAACATTTGGTTTAGTTTTGTGTTGCCAAGGAAGAAAGATCTATTTAGTTTTATGATTTAGTATCTTGTCTTTTCCACATCACAGTGGGTGTAGGAGATAAGATTAGTTTATACAAGTTTCCATTACCAACTAGGTGTGGTTTACATTTCCAAGATATCAAGTTAAAGAGAGATCCAGGTTTGCAAATTCCATTTGTAATCTGTTGCTGTTCATTATTTTTCTTAGTTTCTTGTTCAGTTCAATTCAAATTTGGAAGGATATCTCTTTTCTTAAATTGCTTCATGGTTGTATTTTGGTAAATGTAAAGCAAACATAAATAAAAATAAAATCCCACAAAATCTTTCATCCTATTTATTGAGGAAATTTTAGGATTCTAAACATTTTTACTGAGTACATTTGAATACTAACATTTAATTTTTAGGCTTTTGGCAGCTGTATCAGTCAGGGTTCCGTGGAGAAACCACCAACACCCCCCCCCCCCCAACAGAGATTTATTTTGAGGGACTGGTTCATACCATTATGGATGCTGAGGAGCTTGGAGGTCCAGGAAATCTGGTGGTTTGATTAATTTCAGTCCCAGACCTCAGTCTAAAGTCTGAGAACCCAATGTTGGAAGCAGAAGAGGACTATTCCAGCTCAAACGGAGAGAGCAAACTTGTCCTACTTCCGCCTCTCTGTTCTGTTCAGGTTCTCAATGAATTGCTTAATAATCATCCACAGTGGCCTCCTGGTGGCCTAGAGGTTAAATCACACCTCTATGGCCTGAATTCGATCCCCTACCAGGAACCTAACCCACCATCTCCAACAGCAGACCTCTCCCGTCTTGCCCACCGCCCAGCTTAGCAGTGCTTTTCAGTGTATCTGCCTGTTCTGCTCCCCACTCTGTCTGGTGAATCCTTTCACCCCCACCTTCACCTCTGGCCTATACCCCAGTTCTTCTATGTAATAAATGAATCTTTCTTTAAAAAAATAATCAACTACATTGGTGAGGGCAATGTTCTTTACTCAGTCTGCCAATGCAAATGCTAATCTCTTACAGAAATACTCCCCACACACACACCAAGAAATTATGTTTACCAGTTATCTGTGCATCCCTTATCCTAATCACATTGACACATAAAACTATGATAGCAGCCCTACATCAATAATTCCTTTAAGTTAAAAAGTGAAACCTAGCCCCCATAACGGTCTTTGAAACAATAATTTATTTCTGAAATCATAGTCATAATTGGGTAGTGCTGCTGACAAAATTTTATTTTATGGTCTATGTTCTAGGAACTTTATTTTTTTTTTAAAGATTTATTTATTTTTTGTATACAAGCTGGGGTACAGGCCAGAGGCGTGGGGTGGCGAGAGGGTTCACCAGAGACAGAATGGGGAGCAGAACAGGCAGATCAAAGGAAATACACTGCTGAGAGGAACAGCGGGCAAGACAGATGTCTGCTGCGCCATGCGGGACTCTGCCAGGCCGGGCATCGAACTCGCATCTCTGCTGTTGTCAGCTCCACAGCACAGTGCTTAACCACTGCACCACCAGGGAGGCCCCAGAAATTTTATTCTTAACTACCATGTTGGATCAACTTAAACACCTAAATACAAATAAGAAATAATGCTTTTTGTGTGTGATTTGGTATGTATTTCTATTTTTTTAAAGATTTATTTATTTATGCATATAAGAGCTGGAGTCTAGGCCAGAGATGGGGGGGGGGGTTAGATAATGAGAGGATTCACCAGAGACAGAGTGGGGAGCAGAACAGGCAGATTGACTGAAGTACACTGCTGAGGGGAGCAGTGGGTGAGACAGGAGAGGTCTGCTGCGCCATGTGGGAAGCTCCCTGGCTGGTGATTGAACTCCTGCTGCAGTGGCTGCCGATACCTTCATAGGTTGAGACTTAACTTCTTGTGCAACCAAGGAGACCCCTCATATGTATTTCTAAAGAAGAGGTACTTTTACTCTTGTTAACACTATCAGGAAAGAATAATTAGACACTATTGTGGGAAAATGATTCTTCTGGCAAAGAAGGCAGGGACAGAGTGTAAGGGCACATAAATAAAGTTTATTAAATACTGATTTTAGGACTCAGCTACTCTAAATGAGAAGAATAGAAAATGAGACTAAGATTTCCAGGCAGTTTCTGAGTCTAGGTATTTTAAGATAAGAAAATAAAAAACACTGTAATCTTAACTGGAATAATCAGTACACTCGAGAGAAAAATGTAGAAAAATATTCCTCTTAACCACTACTGCAAACAAACTACCCTCAAAATTTGATGGTTTTGAACAATAGCCATTTTATTATACATTGTGATTTTGCAGGTCAGAAATTTGGCCCAGGCTTGCTGAGTGATTAAAATTTTATTATTTCTTTCTCATTTACTAGTTAGGATACTTTTATAAAGAGATACTTTTCCTCATCTATCATTTTATTACCTATTAACACCCTTCATAAAGACAAGATAAAAGATTGATTCTTTTCTTTCTCTTGCCAGTTTTCACGGTAATGAGTTGTCCTTCTTTCATTCTTCAAAGAAAACAGGTTTAAAAGGAAAATATCATTAATAAGTCATGGGGTTAAACATACTCGATGGTTTTCAAATCAGTGCAATTTTTCACCATATTGAAGCTCAAATTATTTCATCTTTGATCAGTTGTAGGAGCCTCTACAAGTTGACTCCTGGATGTTTTTGACATAGTGTTACAGGTCTTTGATAACTTCCTTGCTTTTCATTATAGGAAGATATTCCAGGTTCATTGTGTACATTTCCTATCCCAGATGGACTCTGTCCTTTTCCCCAACAAGTCCTGGTTTTCTTTAGTGGTAAATGACATTTCAGTGTCAGAGGTAGGAATGTGTATTGAGGTAGCTAATTCCTAGGCCTTGTCAGTGGACACAGATAGGAAACAAACACACATGCACATTATATATGCATGTATATAGTGTGTATGTGTATATGTATCAAACCTCGCAAATTTATATGGATATTCCCAATTCAAATAAAAGATCATGCTAAAATTCAGGATTTTTGCTCTAACCTCTCTCTATTACATCTAAATTTCTTTTCTTCTAATTGAGAAACAGGAAATTAAAAAATATTTTATTTATCTAGCAACATACACAGTAGAAAAACAGTCCTAATGTATTTACTCTAATACGATTACTGGAAAATTAAAAAAAAATTTACATATGTACCTACCATAATCTCCCCATTTTAATAGATCATAGAACCATTGAATACTATACTTTTTCCTTTTAAGCTTCATATAGTCTTTAATCTATAGTAACTATACAATTAATGCTAAATATCTGCCTTTCCATTATTGTCTCTAAGATGTTTTGGTTTAAGGAAGTTCATTCTCTCTAAAAGAAAAGGATAATAAGCAAAAAAAAAAAAAAAAAAAAAGGTCATTCTCTGATGATTCATTCAATAGAGTCCTCTGGAGTGCTCATGAGAACAATACCCACAGAGTTCTTACATGATGTTAACAGTTTTTCTGTGCCTTTACATTTTAAAAACACTCTTTTGCACACAGTAATATCTTGAATCACATTTTATTTCTTTCAGCATCCTAAATACACAATTTACATTTTCTTTTAGTATAAATATACTTGCTATTGAAAACTGTGAAGCTAATCCAATTTTCTTTCCTTTATAGATTGCTTTCATCTAAATGTTCAAGGAATTCAAAATTTTTTCTTTAAAGTCTAAATTCTATTAGAATATGTAATGGTGTTGGACATTTGGATTAACTATTCTCAAGTAAATGATGTGCTCTCTCAATATTTAGGTTCAAATCATTATTTTCAGGAAAATGTGTTTTCAATTACAGTTTTTAGTTATTTCCTGCACTCCTTTGCTTTGGGATTCCTTCTTCAGTGACTTCTAAAATAATTATGTTGGTTCTTCTTTTCTTAGTCTTATATTTATTACTTTTGAAATCAACCTTACATTTCTAATTTTTTAATTTTACTTTTCTTTTGCCCTTCATCTTCTATTCTTCTTAAGGCATTATCTCATTTTCTATAGGTTACATCTATTTTAATATCTTTTCCAGATTTCTCTAAATTTATGGAATTATGTTACCTCTTTCCTGAATTTTATTCTTTTTAAAAAATTTTATTTATGCATACAACCTGGGGTGCAGGCCAGAGGTGTGGCAGGGGTGAGAAGATTCACCAGAGACAGAATAGGGAGCACAACAGGCAAATTGACTGAAATACACCAATGAGGGGAGTAGTGGGAAAACAGGAGAGATCTGCTATGCCATGTGGGTAGCTCCCTGGCCAGGGATGGAACTTATGCTCCAGTGGCTGCCGATAGTTTCATAGGCTGAGACTTCACCCGTTGTGCCACCAGGGAGGACCTATTTCCTGAATTTTAAACTCTGGTTTATGTTGTTTTCCCATGGCATGTATCATTTTGGGGATACCCAACTTACTTAAAAATTTATTTGTTGCTATAGACATGCCTAGGCATTTTAAGTAGTTATTACTATTTTTCATACACTAAATAAATATTTATTGAGCATGTACTATTTGCAAAAACACATTGCATCCTGAAGCTGGGCCAGAGTAGTCAATCAAATTATTGTTTTATGCAATTAAAATTTTGTGGTTGTTTGTTATACACCAATAGGACTAATAGATCTTTTTTAAATATTTTTTTATTTATGCACACAAGAACTAGGGTGTAGGCTGGAGGTATGGGGTGGTGAGAGGATTCACCAGAGACAGAGTGGGGAGCAGAACAGGCAGATTGACTGAAATACACTGCTGAGGGAGCAGCGGGCAAGATACCTGGGTGCTGGGGATCTAACTAGTGCTGCAGTGGCTGCTGATAGCTTCATAGGCTGAGACTTAACCCCTTGCACCACCAGGAAGGTCCTAATATACCATATCTATAATCATTAAGTACTAACAGTTTTTAACAAAATACTTTTACATAATGAATTCTCCATTTTTTAAATTCTCATTTTTCATTTAGTTTGTCAGCTGGATTTACTTCTTTAGGAACATTTTAAAGGAGATATATTTTCATGGAATTAATGATTGAAATTTTTTCTTCCATAAATGAATCATGCATATTTGATCTAGAAAACTACTGAATAATAGTCATTTCTCTCCAGATGTTCATACATGTTGCATCATCTTCTGACATTTAGTTTAATAAAAAGTTTTTGATTTTTTGTCCTTTGTAAACTGTAGTTTCTGTGGAAAAAAAAAACTTGCAAGAATTTTTTTTTAATTCCTGGAAATAAGATAAAAACTTTTTGCCAAGATATTTTTTAGTGTATATTCTCTTTTAATTAGTTCAGTCTTAAATTCAGTTGAGTTGCTTTATGATGACTAATGACAGCCATGACCATTTTCTATTATATTTTTCATTATTCTGTTCATTTTGTGGGTGTATTCTTTTCTCTGACTATATTATTTAATCAAAGTTGTTCTTGGTTATCTGACTCTTATATTTATGATTTCTTAAAACCTCATTGCTTTCATATTTTTGTCTTTTTCATCTGCATTTGGGGGTGATGTGGTTTTTAATTATTTTCCATATCAATAATTAAATATTTATGGTCACTTTAAAATTTGTTATAATTGTTGAATTATAATTTATTAACCATAAGATTAACCCTTCTAGAGTTAATTGATGAATAAGTTTGACAAATATATTTAGTCACCATCATAATTAGCTCATTCTGGGAAAGAGTGTGAGAAATAAAAGACCAAAGGATTGGAAGAATGAAAAATCAGAGGACAGGTTTTTAGCCCCAACTCATGCTAATATTTGAGATTTCAGGGTCCATATAGAGAATCTTTCCACTTTCTTGATCCCTCTTATGGGCTGGATTCATTTGTTGAAATCCTAACCTCCAGCATCTCAGAATGTGACTATACTTGGAGATGGGGTCTTTAGAGAGCTAATTGAGGAAAATTATATATAGAGAAAATTAAGTTAAAATGTGGTTATTAGGATGAGCTAATCAAACAAATAAAATGACTGCTGTCCTTCTAAGAAGAGGAAATTTGTACATAAACAACTACAGAAGGAAGACTATGGGAAGAAACAGGGTGAAGATGGCCATGCATAAATCATGGAGAGACACTTGGAACAGATACTTCCTTCAAGATTCTTAGAAGAAACCAACCCTACAACACTTTGATATTCAACCTCTGGCCTTCAGAGGTGAGAGAAAATAAATTTCTGCTGTGTAAGACATCTAATCCTTTGTTAGGGCAATCTGTGGTACTGCATTATATATTCCTTTAACCTTTTGTTTTACCATCAAGGAAAATGCTAATCATGGCTTATTTCAATTTTCCTCCATGAAGAATACTGCAGAACTGCCCTCCCTCCATCTTTGAAATGGGTAAGAGTGGTCTCAGTATTGGACCTAATGATTTAGAGGTACCAATCTGTCTCTTTTCCTGCTACTCCCAACCTCAAAGGATAAGTTTGTGTCTATGGGGCCAAGAAGACATGTTCATTTAGAACCTTTTACACAATACTTTTGAGTATCTGCTCCCTGAAATTCTCTGCCCCTAGCACCAAGAAGGCCAATGAAGACTTTTCACAGGTACTTCCTAGTGAGGACCAAAAGTGTTTTCAGTATTTATACCCTTCAACCCAAAATTTTGACAAAAAGGCCTAAAATTAATAGCTGACCAAGCAGTGGGGTGTGGGTAAGTTTGTCAAATAAATACGGGCACCTTTTCATATTTAATTCCAGACAGATAAATTCTTAGTATAAGTTCTAAAATAACTTCTTAGTATAAGTAAGTTCCAAATATTGAATGGGACACACTTATACTAAAAAAGCATTCAGTTTACCTAAAATTAAAATTTAACTGAGCATCTTTTTTTTTTTAATTTTTGCATAGAAGAACTGGAGTGTAGACCAGAAGTACGTGTGCGGGGGAATGGTGGTTACTCGTGGTGGTGAGAGGATTCACCAGAGACAGATTGGAGAGCAGAACAGAAGGATTTACTGAAATACACTTAAGGGGAGCAGCGGACAAGACAGGAGATGTCTGCTGTGCCATTTGTGGTTAGTTCACTGGCAGGAGATCGAAATCAGGCTGTAGTAGTGATAGCATTGACACTTAACCTTTAGGCCACCAGGGAGGCCCTGAGTGCCTTTTAAAAAAAAAACATTTCAGCAGTGTCCATATGCATGAGTGCAGGTCTTTAACGGTATCAAACTGAGTGGTAGGAGCTGATAAGGGAAGACAGTGATACACAGCAGGAGGGCACTAAAACCGGCCAAGGACACTGCCTAAATTGCTTACCAGTCACTATCCTAGTTCTGCACCAGCGCAAACAATTGCAGGACTACTCAGGCTTAGGGAACAACAACAGTGGGATTTATTTAACAAACCAGAGAAAAACCAAGAGTCACTGAGGCCAAGAAATGTCCATTTACTTCACTCAAATCAATGTCCGGTCCCTTAAGTCCCAAGTAAGAAACAACAAAGGCGGCACCTTCCCACCACTGAGGACATGGAGCTCCTCTTTCAAACAATAGGCCATGTGTCCAAATTGGCATCTTCGGTAGGCCAAGTTCCAACTCACGAGGACAGCACAGGACACAACTGGAGATGGCCCCAGAGCTGCCATGGTGCCCCAGCACAGCACCAGGCCAGTAACACTGAAAACAGCAACTACAGTGGCCAAATTGATGGAGGAGAAAGGACCCACACAGAAGGTGGGGGTAGAGGAGTTAACATAATCACCTCAAGCAGGTATAAGAGGCTATAGGGAGTGTAAGGAGTGTCAGGACAATCGCTGACCCTTTTCTAATCCTAACAACAAACTGTAACCAGGCTGAGCCCAAAGTCTGGTGGAGGTCATGCCCCCTGGAGGGGGTTTGCTGATGAGAATGAATAGCCCCAGGGAAAATGCTAAGTTTGCAGTTTGGGGTGGAGAGTCTGATGAGAAATAAAGAGACTGAAGGAGAAGGGGAAAAGAATAGTCATGATGTAGGGATAGAGGAATCAGCGGCAGAAAACATAGCCGCCAAGTTTGAGAGTTTGGAAATCAGATGCCAGAAGTTTTTGAGCTGCCAGAATGCAGAGTTTCGGATTGAGTGTTTTTGGAATCTTTAGTGACTTTGGGACCAGCGACTTTGGAGGCTTTGCGAGTAGCCGAGCGACAGAAACTGCTCCCAGTTTTGTCTTTACTGCAGGCGAAGGAAGAAGGCAGAGGCCCGAAGCGGGCACTTTCCTAAAATGTGTGAGTGCAGTCTGATGGGTCGTCTGGCCACTGTAGTTGCTGTTTGCAGTTTTGCTGGCCTGATGCTGTGCTGGAGCATCACGACAGTTTTGGGAGCATTTCCAGTTGCGTCCTGTGTTGACCTCATGAGTTGGAACCTAACCTACACTCTGGCTGTTGCGCGTCTGCAGAAGAAGGAAGATGCCATTTTGGAAACGTGGCCTATTGTTTGGAAGAGGAGCTCCACCTCAGAGTGGCGGGAATATGCCACCTTTGTTACTTTTCTGGGACTTAAAGGACTGGACATTGCTTTAAGTAAGGTAAACGGCCATATGTCGACTTCAGTAATTCTTTACTTTTTCCCTGTTTGTTAAATAAATCCCGATGTTGTTCCCTAAACCTGAGTGGTCTTGTAAATATGCGTGCGGGTGCAGAACCAAGATAGTAATCGGTAAGCAATTGGGGCACTGCCTTTGGCAATTTTGAAACCCCTTTTGCCTGGTATCATTGCCTGGAATGAACCCCTCCCTACGAAAAAGATGATGAAACCCAATGCTGCTGTCCCCACAATGAGGCAGCAGTACTCCCGCTGCCCACCTGTGACTATGCAGGTGCTTCTTTCCATCAACTCTCTGTCCCTCCACAGGGCAGCGCCTTCCTGCCTGCTCATGACCTGTACCATGGCGGGGTTTCTTTTCATTGATCTCCCTCAGCAGAGGCAGCTCTTCCTGCCCACTGGTGTCTACGCAAGTGCTTTCTATTCTTCTCTTTCCTAATAAACCTGTCCTTTAAATATATTCGAAGTCTCTGTGTTGTAGAGAAACCAGCCACGTGCCACTGAAAGTGGAGCTCTGGTGAAACCTTTCCCAGAGTGAACCAAAGAACCCCACTCTCCATCAACTCTAAAAATGGACATCAAAATGGCCCAACAGACTGCACTCACGCATTTTAGGAAGGCTCCCGCTCTGGGCCTTTGCCTTCTTTCCTCGGCTATAGCAATAACAAAACTGGGAGCAGTTTCCATCGCTCGGCTACTTGCAAAGCCTTTAAACTTTTCCTCCTGAAAATTGGCACAGAGGGGGCCGAAGTCACTGGCCCCAAAGTCACTGAAGATTTCAAAAATGCTCAGTCCAAAACTCTACATCCTGGCAGCTCAAAAGCACCTGGTGGCTGATTCCCAGACTCTCAATCATGGCGGCTGCCTCTCTCTGGTCACTGGATCTCCTCCTCTACATCAAGGCAGCTGCCTCTCCTTCTCCTTCTTCAGTCACTTTTATTTCTTATCAGAGTCTCAATCCCAAACTGCAATACTTTTTAGCATTTTCCCTGGGGCTATCCTCAACAGCAACCCCATCCAGGGGGCACCACCTATACTGGACTTTGGTGTCAGCCCCAGTTACCACAGTACACACGGGCAAAACAATTTTCAAGTCACCCACAACGTGTCTGATACACAGGAATCTTAAATTCAACCTGACTTTCCAGGTCATTTTCAAAATAGCATAGAACATATTTTTACATTGTGTAAGCTATATTTACAATAAGTATTTAGCCATATAGTATGATTATCTCCATTTTCACTCTTGCCCCTACTGCACAAATGTGAAGGGCTAGAACTATTGTAGAAAATTGCCCTAAAAGGTGAATAATGATCAATCAAGTTAAAAGGATGAAAAAAACTAACCAATGAGGACGTTAGGATGAGTACAATCAGGTAGGGTCAGAGTGCCCCAACTCAGTGAGAAAACTGAGTGTTCAGAAATCCAACACAATGCAAAAGCAATGGGCAAAAGCAATGGACAAAAGCCTGTTCGTGGAAAACAGACCAAATAACCTGGGAGGCTCCATGCAACTCAACCAATCAACAAGAGACACAAGTAGACACAAAGTCCCAGCCCCAACTCCTTGCTCACTATACCCATATAAATCCCTATTTCTTGGCCCTCAGAGGCAAACCCCTTGGTGCCCCTCTGCTCAGAGGGCTTTCCTGTCCTTCTTATCTGACAATAAATCTCTCGCTTTCCTGCCCAATTCTGGTCTCAAGTTGAATATTTTCCTCATTGAGACAAGAACTGAGAGACCAGTGGGATCAGATTCACTAAGGCTTAGTGAAAATCATCCTGCTAGATGAATTCATGTTCAGAGTAAGATGTTTGAATATAAAGCAAATGCTCTTCATCACCAAAGTAATTTACTATTTATGTAACATAGCGTTTAATTATATCATATAACTGTGTTCATGCTATAATTATAAAATTCAAACTACTGATTGATAAGACAATGCCAATAGTTTATGACCAATGTATTTTGACAGAATATATAATAACTCCTCTTGAAGGGAAACACCAATGAGAGAATCGAATTACAACTCAGAAATAATATTCGAACAAAGAGAGTAAATGTTCTTAATAGTTCCATCAAATTGCCCAGCGGAACTGCCATATTACACTCAGAATAATCCAGTCGACAGAGGGAGGCAGTTGATATGATTTAAAGCTCAATATACCCGGATTTTTCTCCTTAGTAATTAATCACTTAATATGCGCAGGCTTTAGTTCATTTTGTAAAAATAGGCTTCTCATAAGGGTTGAAACCATATTAAGTAAAACATTTAGCACAATATGGTTGTACTATCTATATGCAATACAAATACCACAGGTTACAAGATAATCAAATATTATATTACAGGATGCTATCTAGTGTCATTGTGCTATTTATCATTGTCCTATTTAACAGCTAACCTGGAGACACAAGGCAGAAACGCGCTTCCCAGACAAGGGGCGGATGCTAGTTACCATGACAACCGCGCGCTCCGAGACATTTTGCGCTTGCGCGTAGCTGAGAAAGAAAAAGGCTTAAGCGGCGTGTTGCGTCATCATTACGCGCTCGCTCGGTTTTTCAGTGCTGATTTGGATGGTCCCGACCCGGCTACCGTCGCCCCACGCCAGAAATTATTTTTTTCTTTATAATCTTTGTTACATCGCACCGTGGTTGCAAAACCGTAAGTACTGAGGAAAGAAAGAAAACGAGCAACAGAGCATTACAAGAGATGGCGCCGCACACTCCCCACCTTTGAACCTTCTCTGTGTTTTCTTGATCCTATCAGCTTCCTTTCAGCTGAGATCGCGCCGCGTCAACTTCCGGGCGGGTGCCCGCCAGCACGGCCTCTGCCGCTCCCCTTCTTTAGCCTCTTTGTGTCCCTGCAGTGTCGAGGCGCGGGCCCTGGCACGTCCTCTCTCGGGGCCTGGAGCACCGTAGTGCAGGGAACCTCTCATTGTGGGCGGGCGCGCGGCCCGCAGGGGGGTTGGATTGGGGAACGTGTCTGCGCGTGCTGGGGTAAGAGGAGGTTGCACGAGGGTCAGCTTTGTGGTTCGAGGAAGGAGCAGCGGGGTGTGTG
Source organism: Scalopus aquaticus (assembly GCA_004024925.1). Taxonomy (NCBI): domain Eukaryota; kingdom Metazoa; phylum Chordata; class Mammalia; order Eulipotyphla; family Talpidae; genus Scalopus; species Scalopus aquaticus. Next base: position 39,804 of record PVIJ01010111.1, on the reverse strand, counting down.
TGTGTGTGTGTGTGTGTATGTGTGTATGTGTTGGGGGGGGGGTGCTGTAAAAACATGATTGGGAATTTTTAAAAATATACCCCTGCCCACCCTATGCTCGTTGTGGCCTAACAATGAGGCGCAGCCATAATAGTAATCCTGAGCCACTGGGTTGCTTGCGGCTTTTAATTGAATAGGCTGCTGTGGCTTTGTATTTTACATTGTTTTTATGGCCTCTTTTTTTCTCTTTATTTTCTCCCCTAGATAGTTCATTTAAAGGTCCCAATCCCACAGGGTGGTGATTTCTACCAATATGAATCTTTTCAACTTGGACCGTTTTCGCTTTGAGAAAAGGAATAAGATTGAGGAAGCACCTGAAGCAACCCCTCTTCCCTCCCAGCCTGGCCCTTCTTCACCAATTTCCCTTAGTGCTGAAGAGGAGAATGCTGAAGGTGAAGTTAGCAGGGCAGGCACCCCCGATTCTGATATAACTGAAAAAACAGGTGAGTTACAATGCTACAAATCCATGTAGCATCAGGAGATATTTTTAAAAGCTACAAGAAGAGAGTCTAATTTTTATTTTTGATGTCTCATGTACTGATGCATTGCCCTCCATTGCCCTTTTATACACAGCTTCAGGGCTGCTATAGGCACCTTGTAACTTTAGCTGGCTGACTGGTCATCCATAGTTTCACTTTTATATGTGTTCTTGGAGTGTGATGGAAACCCAGTGATGGAAACTGAAGTCTGAATTTAGGTCATCCTTAGGTCAGGATGGTTGCTACTGGAAGAGGAAGGAGGTGATTCAGTGCCGTGATAGAATGAGTCTGTTATTTAGTCAACAAGTTTACATTCATTCTAGTAGTCCTCCAAAACATTGATCATCTACTATAAGCCAGACTTTAACTGGTACTGTTTATGGTGAGTGAACCATTTTTAACCTAATAAACAGATTGTTGTAAAGAAACCAAAGTAATTTGTCTTAATATATGTTCTTCCAGCCATTAGCAATTAGAATATTTTCTATGTTTTAGGCATAGTTCTCAGTGCTTCATGTTCTCTCATTTAATTTGTACATCAGTCCTACCAGATATCATCCAATTTTGTAGAAATGAGGGTGAGGCAGGTTAATCATGTTAGGAAGTTGGTGAAACCAGAACTTAAATCCAAGCAATCTAATTTCTTAGCATAAATGCATAATCACTTCCATTATACAGTTTCTTATGAAAGGGGAAAAGGAAGTTAGGAATTTTATTTCAATTTTTGTAATAACCTTTTTTTAAAAAATGTGAAACTCCGTATTTCACAAGCAGTTGTTAAGTTAATGTGGCTCTCATGAAATTAGTAATACATATGTCTTCATTCTTGGTATCCCTATTTTTGATACTTTTTTTCCTTAACTGTAACTGATGACAGAGTATTTGGTGTAATTGAAACATGATAGATTGGATTAAATGGTAATTGTGAGCAAATTTTGAAAGATTGTTTAAAGAATTTTGAACTTCTGTGAATTCTCTGGGGAACCACTGAAACATTTTTAAGCACAGGAATGACAGCCCTGTGTTCATCTTTTGAACAGATATTTTACTTACATAATATACCATAGCTAATGTCTAAATATCCAGATACTTTAATATTTTAACAATAAACATAGTAATCTTTTTCTTATGTAATTAGGGAAGGCAGGCAAGACTGGGGGGTAAGTATGGGATTTTAAGTCCTTTGACGCTTCTGTTTCTTCACTTTAGTTTAATGAGACATTGGACAGGTCTTAAATTTTAAGACTTAAAATTTAAAGTCCATCCACAGGTTTTTATCTCTAAATTGTAAACTGGGATTCAGTGAAATATTTTAGTTTCTTATCAGTATTACCAATGATTTTTAATTTTTTTTCTAATCTAGTGTTTCTGTTTTACTGTTTTTTTCTATGAGGAGACTTATTTACTATTTATTGGGACTTTTTTCCAATATAAATCCTCTTTGAAACTATTACCTATAGAAGGTTCACATGGTTAGTCTTGTTAACACTGAAAAATTATGAAAATCAAGTTTGTTTTTAGAATGGTGAGAATTTATCCTATGGGGAATAGAGCGCTTTGTTCTAAGAAAAGATTATTGTAAATGGTAATGTGGATTTTGGAGAATCTTGAAAACTGAAGCTAAATGTAGATTTTATATTATAGGTACCAGGGATCCACTAAAGGCTTTTCAAATAGTCAGGTAAAATGATGGAGGAAGTTGTTCTGTGAAAAAGTCAGTCTTGCCGTCATGAGTATTATACATTGTTAGAACATTGGCTGAAGGGAGAGAAATTGTTTAAGAACCTCTTAAAATCCAAACTTGATGGCAGAAGAAATGGAGAAGAAAGGGATGTGAGAGATTTTAAAGTAAGAAAGGGCAAGATTTTACAACTAGATCCTTGTTAAGTATGAGATAAAATGAATTTTAGAGATTTTAGTTTAGGAAATTTAAAAAAAGGTACTTCTGTAATTCAGAATAGGTATGAAATACCTTTGTTGCATGCCTTTAAAAACTTAAATAGCAATCAAAGATGGAGCCCTCAACTGAGCATAAGGAAGATAAGTGCTGACTTGAGTCTCAGGCCCTCTGAAAAAGACAGGATACTGAAATTGGATTTAAGATCAGGACTGGATATGGTGGAGTTTGGGGAATCATCAGTGCGATTTGACTATTGACCATACTACCTTTATCATCATCTGTCATTGAATCTGTCATTGTGGCATAATAATTTATTTTATTTACAATAGAGTGTTAGCATCTAGTCAGTTTATAGAATGAAACTGTTTTTAGTTAATCGTATAATCTTTTCCAGCTAACTTTCCTTGTTTTTTATTTTTGCCTGATGTATGATGACTTAACACTTTGTGTGCTGGCGCCCTTTAAATTTACCAGCCCTTGGGGCCGGTCATTTTCTGTGCCATCGCATAAATGGTATAAGCATTCAATAAAACACACACAACTCCTAAACTACTGGATATTTAAAAAACTGTAATATCTCTCATAAAACACCTTACACTTTCACCAAAACATTGTGTAAAGCGTCTAGACTGAGTACAATCAAAGAAATAGCTCCTAATAGTTCCAAATAAATCCACCGTGGCGTGAAAAACTGGAGACTAGATGAACACATATTAATATGTGAGCAGCCACCTGATACTGGAGACAAAAACACTGATACGGGAGCGGACCACAAAGTGTTAATATCCTACCTTTCTCCTTCAGTTACTTTGCCACAGCCAAATGTGAACATGCCAATCACACTTCTGTCTTTCCTCCTCCTCCCTAATTGATCTTCCTTCTGCCTCCAGGACTCTGATATTTGCTATAACTCTGCCCTATTCATTAGGGTTTTGTGAAACATTACTATTTTTAGAAGGTCTTCTGCTAATTACTCTCTTACTCTCTGAAGTAACAACTCCCCCCACCCCACCTTTGCTGTACTGTTTTTTCCTATATAATGTAGCTTTACTGTACTGTTTTTTTCTATATATTATTTATGACTGCCTAACATTAGATTATATATTTGTGCTGCCCATTTCAGAACATAAAATCCCCAAGAACAGAGACCTTGTCTGACTTTCCTCTTAATCCTTGTTTCTCAGAGTAGTGACTAGTGCGGAGTAGGCCCTTAGTAAATATATATTGAAGAAAGGGATATTGGACATTTTTAATGGCCATCAGTGAATGCTATTAGTATTTTGTACATTTTTATTTTTATATATATTCCTCCTACTGTGTGATCTTTGAACACTCTGTAGTCATCAGGTATTTTTAAGCCATATATACTTGAAACTACATTTTATACAGGAAGGCACTGTCAATCTAATCTTTGAAAGTGAGGGCATACACAAATCTGTGGATACCACGTACCCACCTCCAGATTATTTTACTGTCACAATTCCCAGGATTATCAGTGGTTATTACTTACACATTATTTCTCTTTGTTTTCTTTGACTTTTTTGGAGTGGGCTTGACTTTTTTTTAAAAACAGGAGGGAATGTAACAATGGCAGATAAGTGAAAGAGGAGAGAGCCACCTGTGTTTTGTGCATAATGCATAAAAATACAAGCAAAGCGTGGTCCTCAGTGAATATCAGAAAGAAAGCATATATATAAACATGTAGTTAAAATGGTACAATACAGTTCATAAATAGGGAAAGATATTAAGCAGTATGAGATTACAATCTTATTCACAAATGATTCAATTACCCATTCTTTCTGGGGAGGATTAGGAAAAGTCATAGAGAGTTGATTTTGAGTGGACCCTATACAATGAATCATTGCTTATTTGGTGAATGAGGGATAAAAATAAATGTTCCCTTGAAGAGTGTGTTAGGTGTACGGGAAGGGTGTGGTTACCTTTAAAGATGAGGTGAAGAAAAGATGAAACTGGAAAGATAGAAATGTAAATTGTTGGGTTGTGAGACCAAGGAGAATCAAACTTTATTTAGTACTCAAATAGAGCATTTCAGAATTGGAAGACCAGTAATGAAAATACTGTATTAATTGAAGGCAAAATGTGGGGAAACGATAGGGGTGACAGAGGTGGCAGTTTTGGTATATTTTATAAGACATAATTGATGGTATTTGGTCATCAGTTAAAAGTGGAAGATTTAAAGGTATTTTAAAGCTGAATGGTACTATTTGGAGAATTAAGCAGTAGGCTTAAGAAGAAGATTCTTAAATATGCAGAGTTTGAGTTACATCTTATTCCTATAGCAATGTCTAGTAGGGGGTTGAACTCAGCATGGTCAGAGTACTTGTGGTAGTTAGCAAAAGATGTCCTAAGCAAGATAAGTCGTGAAAAACACGACTATTTAATGATGGACAAAGGAAGGGACACCACTGAAAGAGAGAAAGGATGATTAGAAAGTTATAGTAAATGATAGTGCCCTGGAAGCTAATGAAAGAAGAGACTTTCCCGTTTGGTATGTAGTGAACAGTAGCAGATGCTTAGAGAAGTCAAGTTGGATGAGTACTGATCAGACAGTTTCAGTAGAAGGGTAAGAAGGTAAAATACACCCTTTCAAGAAACTGAAATGAGAAGCATAACTTCAAACATACAGCATACAAAAAGCAATGTTTCAGTATTGTTAAGAATTTAGCCTATTTGTTGGCCAAAGGGAAGAAGCTTGTGGAGAGGATGGAAAAGGGGAGGCGTCCAAAGAGAGTCATCAAGGGAATGCAGTAAGATTACAGCTGGATTGTGTAACTTTGTAAGCGAATAGAGACACTTTTTATTTTGGTGGGGGGTTATGAGTGAAGGAGATAAAAGTAGATGGATTCATAGGTTAATTTGAGGGTGAAATGGAAGAAAGTATGTGCTTGATGAATTTCTTTTCTTGTAGAAATAGATTCACTCCTCTAAAATAGTTGTGATTTCAGTAAAATTACCATGTTGACTTAACAGTTGTTAATAAAATGAGAGAAAAATTTAAAAATTATACCATAAATCACTGTATTTCTTTGCTTAAATTTTTTCTCAAATCCCTATCAGCATTAAAGTGGATATGATTATTTGAATGATGAGCTGAATTATTATTTTACCTTTATGATTCTGTAACTACTTGATAATACTCAATCCTTTTTAAGTGTATGTGGACAAAATGAATCATTACTGTACTTTTGGATAGTCATACTGGTTCTTAGTGTCTGCTAGTGTTAGTTGAAAAGCAGTACTTTTTAGTGCTGAATTGTAATAGAAATTCAACATAAATAAATATCTTAAATATATTTTAAATGTGAATCTTTTATTATCTGTTTTCCTTCTTTACCTTTTTATTTTCTACATTTAACTGTTTCCTTAAATACGAAAATTAATGATACATTGTATCATTAAGTGTTCTGTATTAAACATTCTGAAGAATGTTCTGTAATCTTTGTTTCTTTTCTGCCTTTTTATTTTAAACTAGAATGGTATTATATTATAAATTGTTATTAAAAATAGTTTTCTTTAATACTTTCCGTGTCAGACTGTATAAAACACAATAGTCACTCCTTCCTTATACATGGTTTCACTTTCTGTGGTTTTGTGGTCTGAAATACTTATGTTACAGTAGGATACATGGAGAGAAACATTCACATAACTCTTATATTGTTATTCTGTTTTACTATGAGTTATTGATAATCTCTTAGCAATGTTTAGATTATAAATTAAACTATCTCATATATAAGAATATGTAAAGGAAGGATGAGAAAATAAAAAAGAAGCATCAAAGAGAGAATGAGATAACTTTTAACTTTGTATGTATTTGTGTATACAGTAACTCTTGAACAACATGGATTTGAATTGCTGGGGATCCAGTTGTTATGGGCATTTTTCCCAATAAATACAATTGGCTTTCCATACCCATCATTCAGCATTCATTGAATTAGTGCATTCATGCAATGCTGGTTGGTTGAATCCATGGATGAGGGCAAAACATATGGATGTGCAAGACTGACTCTAAGGGACTTTTGTGATATCCTGGATTTTGTCATCCATGGGGATCCTGAAACCATTCCTGCCTGGACAAGTTTTCAAGGATTAGTTGGGGAGCTCTCCACACTCGGGGGTTTGGAACTATCCCCCATTGACAAGACTACTGTATGCTATACTACAGTTTTTTAAGTGACTACAGTGTCATTTTCTCCTACTGTAAGAATACTGCAGTTACCATCTTTCTACAGACATGTTTTTGAATATGTACAGTGTGGGAGAAGTTCTAGAAATAGAATCATCAGGGTAGAGGCCATCTAAGTAGTTTTCTGATAATTGTGAAACTATTTCACGCAAAAGTTTCACTAGTCTGTATCAAACTACAGCTTGGCTTTCATTTGTCTGCTTTTTCATACCAGATCAAAATATTGCAGACCTTTTTAATCTTTAACAGACATTAGCAATTGTTGCTGTATTTATATTTTTTATTTTTAAGTTTAATAAGTACAGTTTTTATAAGTATGTTAGCTATGTGAATTTTTTCTGTGTCCTTATGTATGTGCTTTTCTCATAAGTGATTTGTAAGTCTTTAGTTTTATTCTTTGAATTCCTTAGAGAAATTTACATTTTTGTGGTCAATTTGTTCATCTTTGTCTTTACTATTCTGGGTTTTAGATCCTGATCAGATAGGCAGGCGTCCCTCTCCTGTCTCTTTATAGATATATTCATCTGTATTTTTTTCTAGTACATTTGTGTTTATTTTAGTTGTAGCTAAATATACATAACGAAATATATCTCAATTATTTTTAAATGTATAGGTCAAGGATATCTTGTTGTACAGCCAGTCTTCAGAATTCTTCTTGAATTCCTTAGAATTCTTGCAAAACCGAAACGCTACACCAATAAACAATTCTTTCCTACCTCCATACTCTGGCAACTACCTTATACATTCTGTGTCTGAATTTGAGTACTCTAGATATGTCATAAAAGTGGAGTAATGTGGAATTTGTGTTTTTGTGACTGACTTACACTGTGCATAATGTCTTAAAGTTTTATCCATATTGTACTATGTACAAGAATTTCCTCCTTTTTGAGTCTGAATATTCATTTTACTTATCCATTCAACCCATGAATGGACACTTGGGTGTCCATTTGACTATTATAAATAATGCTGCTTTGAAAATGAGTGTATAAATATCCTTGAGACCTTGCTTTAAATTATTTTGGCTATATACATATATATACTTAGAAATAGAGTTACTAGATTTTAAGAGAAACCACCATCTGTTTTTTAATAGCAGCTGTACCATTTTACATTCCTACCAGTAATACACAAGGAATACATTTTCTCTATATTTTTGCCAACACTTCTCTGTTTTGTTAATGCATCAGGAGTTTGATTTTTATTGATTTTTTAACCTTAATTTCTTTTTCTAGCAAGATTTTTTTTAATTAAAGTAGCATTTCATTATAAGATGATAAAAGTTTCACATAATGTTATTTCATCTGGAATTAATTTTGTCATAAAGAATAAGGAAAGATTGATAAATTTTCTTCTTTGCTTATTTGTCATTTATAAGTTGCTTGTCCCAGAACCAGAGATTTATTTACAAATCCTTTTTCTTACATTTAAATTGTCATCATTATAGTTTAGTGATTTTAGTTTAATGTATGTTTAAATCTTAAAGACTACTAATATTTTCTCTAATTTTGCATTAGTTTAACACATGATTTTAATTTTTTTAAATTTGTGTATACATGATAGAGATTTTGATGTTTTGTTGATTTTCTTCCTCTGTAGCTTGAAATTTAAATGTGTTGATTTTTATGGTTTTCCTTTTCTAAACTTCCAAGTGGCTTGTTTCCATTAATGTTTACTTATAAATTCACTGTTTTGTATCCAGAGAATGTGGTCTATAGTAATTTGTCTTTGCTGAATGTACTGAGATTTTTCCTGTGGCCTAACACAATTTTAATAATAGTTCTAAGAGTACATGTAGAGAAAGAATAATGTAAAGTTAAGATTTAATTATGTGGCAAATAATAAATCAATTTTATTTTTTGTGTCATTTATTTCAAACGGTGTATCACAAACATTATGTGATAAAGTCAGCTTCTTGGGTCCTGACTGAATACATACAACTTTTTTAATGGAGTTGAATAAATAAAACATTATTAAAGCATATCATAGTAAAGATTCTAAAACTTATGTTCGAAAAACTTTTATTTCAGCTGTATGTATCTAAATCTGTGTTTAGGATAATCTAAAATAGGTCGATCCCAGTAAAACATATTTGAAAAATAGTGTTCAGAATCTTAATATTTTTTTTTTAGTGCCTGCTTCTCTATTAGGAGCTTACAGAAGAGAAAGTCATATTTATCCCTACTGACTTTTTGCTTTACTACAGTATTTATTGAGGTCTATCAGTTAGATGTGCGTTGTAGATATAAATTGTTACTAAAAATCACCTCTCAGGTTTAATACTGTTGTCTTGTCCATTATTAATAATAGGACTTTTCCTTTATTTTTAAAATTTATTTCTACCCTTTTAGCTTAAATCTAAAACGTTTCTTCTTGTTTCATCATAAAGTGAAATGTTTGATACTACACTTCAAACTTACATTCAGTGTATTCTTGTCCTTTTTTTTTAGAACTTTGATCATAGTGATTGTATGGGATGATCTGTTTTCTGATGGTTTAGTTTTGGTAAAATTTATCAGTTTTTTCTAAGTTGTCTTATTTGTTGGCATATGATTATAGTTTTCTCCTGATCCTTTGTGTTTCTGTAATAACTGTAACTTCTCATTTTTTATTTTGAGTACTTTTTTTGGTGAATCTTACAAGGTGCTTGATAGGAGTTTTCTTAAATTTATTAAAACTTGTAACATGTTATATCTTAGAAAATGTTCCATGTGCATTTGAGAAAATTATGTATAGTCTGTTGCTTTTGGATAGAATGTTCTAGATACTGTTAAGTTCATCTTATCTAACATGTCACTTAATGGACAGTGTATCCTTCTGATTTTCTGTCTGGATAATCTCTCTATTGATAAAAGTGGGGGCATTAAAGCCCCCTACTGTTAACTGTATTGCTGTCTAGTCTCCCTTTTGTTTTTGTTGACATGTGCTTAATTATTTAGATGCTCCATATTGTGAACATGAATATTTACAAATACTACATCTTTTTGTTGGGTTGACACCTTTATTATTATGTAATGTCCTTTGTCTATGATTAGTTTCTTATACTCTTATTTCATCTATGTAAGTAGAGCTATTCCTGCTTTCTTTTGCTTCACATTTGCATGAAACATCTCTTTACAACCCTTCACTTTTGGTCTTTACATCTGAATTACATCTTTACAACTGTATCCTTAACATCTGAAGTATCTTATAGACAACCTAGGAGTCTTCTGTTTTCGTCCTTTCATTCATTGTGTCTTTTTGGTTAGAGAATTTAGTACATTTACAGTGAAAGTAATTATTGATAAGTATGTCTTACTGATTATGTTAATTTTTTAATGGTTTCTGTGTTCCTTTCTTTTGCTCTTCCTTTTTGATTAGGTGCTTTCTTTGGTAGTAATTTAGATATAATAGTGTTTAGATGCTTTGATTCTGGTCTCTTTATGTTTTGTCTGTTTATTAGTAGTTCTTTGCTTTCTGGTTACTATGACACCTTATAACAACTTGTACTTATAACAGACTCTTTTGACTTGTTAACACTTTAAGACTAAATGCATTTTAAATTTGTATATTTTTACTCTTCCCCTCATGTTTTGATTTCAGTTTCAAGTTTTCCATCTTTTTATTTTGTGTGTCCCTTAATTTTGTGTATCCCATCTCTACAACGTTAAACTATTCTAATTTTGTGATACACTCATGAGATGCTTAATGATACTTTCTGAGAGATGTGTTGTTGGGTAGTTTCATCCTTCCATGAATATCATCAAGTGTGATTACCCAAATTTAGATGTGGCTACACAAATTTATAATGGCAGAACCTGCTACACACCTAGACTATATGGCATATCCTGTTGAGAGCAACGTCTTACATAGTCTTTGAATCATCTAAGGGACACATGACTATATTTTTACCTGTGAGGTTTATACATACATAATCTTTTTTCTGGTATTATTTAGTGCCCTTTCCTCCTTAATGAAGTCCTTGTAGCATTTCTTGTAAGGTCACTTTAGTAGTGGTGAACTTCAGCTTTTGTCTGGAAAATTCTTTCTCTATGCCAGTATCAATTGAGAACTTTGCTGGGTATACTTGGTTGTTCCTTTTTTTTCAGCACTTTGAATATATTGTGCTATTTTCTGGTCTACAAAGTTTCTTCTGAAATATTTGTGGGTTATCGTTGTGGTAGTTTCTTTGTATGTATTAACTTGGTCTTTTTCTTGCTACTTTTGAAGTTCTCTCTTTTTCTTTGACTTTTTTTTTTTTCAAAGATTTTTTATGCATTCAAGCTGGGGTGTAGGCCAGAGGTGTGGGATGGTGAGAGGATTCACCAGAGACAGAGTGGGTAGCAAAACAGGCAGATCAACTGAAATACACTGCTGAGGGGAGCAGTGGGCAAGGCAGGAGAGGTCTCCTGCACCATGTGGGAATCTCCCTGGCTGGATATCAAACTCTATAGCCGAACTCATACTGCCGTGGCTCTTGATAGCTTCATAGTGCTGCGCTTAACCCATTGCACCACCAGGGAGGCCCTTTTTCTTTAACTTTTGACCTTTTATTAGTTTGGTCTTGTGGTTTTCTCAGGGTTCCTCTTAGAAACTTTCTGGTCTTCTTATATCTGGATGTCTGTTTTTTACCCAGGTGGGGGAATTTTTTCATTATTATTTCTTCCGCTGTTCTCCTTTTATCTCTGAGAACCCTGTAATGTGAATGCTCAGACCATTAATTTGAACTCTTTATTAGGTATATTACAAATCTTAATTATTCATTTGGATCACATTTCTGTTTCTTCATTTTCCTTGACTTTTTATTGTTCATATTCATTAGATAAAATAGCCATTTCTTCAGTTCTTGAAGGAGTAGACTTATGTAGAATATTAACCATATCGTTTAACCTTCCCTTACTATTTGATTGTCTCTAAAACCTTTTCGATTGTTCAAGCAGTCTATTTTCTTTTTATTGGCTCCTGGTTGTTGATGGTAAGTAGTCTTGCTAGTGTCCCAAAGGGTAGCATCTCTCAGTCAGCATTGAGGTTTGGGCTGATTGGAAGCCACACCCTCAAGAAAGCAGTTTATAAAGTATGCAGATATATACAGTCCTGTGGAACCACAGGAGTAAGTGCCATTGGACATCAGAGCTAGGCTATCTAGAGGTAACCCTTGGGCAACAGTCATAAAAGTTGGTGCACTAGAGTAAGGCTGCTTCTTTTTTGAGTTACTGGTACAGTGGAGCAAGGCAAAAAGAAGTCTCAAAGATGACATCCATTGGCCTCAATGGATGACTCATTAATATTTTGTGACGTAAAATAAGAACTTTTGGCTGCATACACCTTGATACAGTGGTGCAGAGAAGTACTTGATTAGTTGGTTTGACTTGTGAGCTGAACTTGTCACATTTTCCCAGAACACTATTTTTACTTGAAAATTAAAGTATGATAAAATATGGACTATGGTATCTAGCAGTCTCCCAAATGAAGAGTGATGTCAGTGAAAATAAACTGGCAGTATTTATTGCTAGTAATGAAATTCCCATTTTCAAAAGAAAGTTTGGATTTTAAAAAACTGCTATCTACTATGGTGAGTTTGACAATCTCCAGTTAACTAGAAAACAGTGGTGATATTATTAAATATATATTTTTTGTAAAATATCATTAAATGTGTCAATTGTAATATTTGTATTAGTTTACATTAAGCAATGAGTGAACAAATACCTAAAAACAATTAATGCAAACAATGTTACAAAATAATGCATGAGATAAATGCCCATTAAGGTTCAGGATAAATGAGTGGACTGTTTTCTTTTTAAATTGTTTATAGAGGTAACATTGAGATTTATAAGAAGGTATATATGTCTTCTGGCATACACGTTGACATCTCCACAAAGGTATGTTAACACACCAGGCCCAACCACCAAAGCACCTACAGTAATTGATCATAATCAGTTCAGTACTCTGCCTCCTTTGCTCCCACCCTGCCACCCTCACATTTGGGTAGCTGAAACTCTGCAGTCAGATTAGTTTGCTTTGTTTTGTCTTTTCCTTTGATTTGCTTTTTATACTCGAGTATTTGTCTTTCTACTTTTGACATATTTCATTTAGCATAATCCACTCCAGTTCCACTTCCACCGTGTTATCACAAATGGAAGAGTCCAGCACTTCTTATAGCTGAGAAATATCCACTGTGTATATAGATCATATCTTTTATCCACTCAACTACTGTTGGGTACTTACCTTATATGCATAACTTGGCAATTGTAAAGAGTGCTGCAAGGAACATACAATGAATTAGTGTTTTTGCATTCTGTGGAAGGAATTGTTGGATCATAAGATATATCTATTTTTAGATTTTGAGACACCCTCAATATTTTCTACAGAGGCTGGACTTGTCTTCATTCCCATTAACAGTATATGTGGCTTCCTTTTCCTACACATCTTCATCAACACATGCTGTCTCCAGTCTTTTTGATACAGATCATTTTCACAGGTGTGAGGTGGTATCTCATTGTGCTTTTGATTGCATTGCTGAACTTTGCATGTGTGTGGTTGCCATCTGTCTGTGTTCTTTGGATAACTGTCTAGCTCTTCTACCCATTTTTTAATTGTGTTTTTTGTGGGGTTTTTGTTGTTGTTGTTGTTACAGTGGTATGAGCTCTTTTTAGATCTCGGTTATTAGCCCCTTGTCAGATTTTGATGTGCAACTATTTTCCCCCATTTAGCCGGGTGTCTTTTCATTTTAATGATAGTTTTTGCCATGCAGAACCTTTTTAGTTTGATATACTCATATTTATTTTTGCTTTTGTTTCTCTTACCATTGGAGGCAAAGCACCAAGGCATCACTTAAGCCACTGTCATGGAGTGATTTGCCTGTGGTTTCTTTCTATGTATTTTATGGCTTCAGGTCCTAAATCCAAGTCTTTAATATATTTTGAGTTACTTTTTGTTTGTAATATGAGGTAGTGGTCTAGTTTGATTCTAGAAAATAGTGGTTATCCAATTTCCCTACCACCATTTGTTGAAGACACTTTTCGTTTTCCATACTCTGGTTCCTTTATCAAAGATAACTGCGATCTAACTGTTTCTCAACTTAGTTTTTTCTGTTAGTTTATAAGTCCATTTTTGTTCCAGTACCATACTGTTTTAATCAGAATAGCTTTTTTCCTATAGTTTAAATGGAAGTGTGATGCCTCCATATTTTGTTGTCAGGAATGCTTTGACTGTTTGGGGTCTTTTGTGACTCCATGTGATTTTCAATATTGCTTTCTCTATTTCTTGGGAGACTATCCTTGAAACTTTGATGGTAATTGCATCAAATCTGATTATTACCTTGGGTAAAATGACCGCTTACACAGTATCAATTCTGTCACTCATGAGTAGGGACTATTTTTATGTATCCTATTTCTTTTAACAAATATAATAATTTTCATTGTACAGTTTTTCACATTATGTAAGTTGTAAGTTGTGATTTAAGATGTGATTGTAGACAATTTTTTTCCTTTCCCATGTAGTTCTTTGGTTGCAGGTAGGAACACAGCTGTTTTCATTTTTGGTTTTTGATGCTGATTTTGTAGCCTGTCTTCTTTGCTACTCTTGTTCTAATAGGGTTTGTTTGTTTGTTTGTTTTTTGTGGAATCTTCATGGTGATAGTTTACATTTTCTTCCCCAATTTAAACTCCTTTTATGTCTCTCTTTTACCTAACCATTCTAGCTAGCACATACAATACTAGTGAATAATAGTGATAAAAGTAGACATTCTTGTCTTGTCTCTATCTATTACATATATTGTTTGTGGTGAATGACTTCGACTCATTTGCAAATGTTGAGCTTTCCTTACATCTCTGGAATAAATCCCACTAGTCATGATGTATGATCCTTTTAATGGTTTGTTGAATTTGGTTTGTTAAAATTATATTGGGTATTTTCGCATCTATGTTCATCAGGGAAACTGATTTTAGGTTTTTTTGTGATGTCCTTGTCTCATAAAATATGATTAGAATCATTTCCTCTTCCTTTTTTTCTTGCTAGAGTTTAAGAAGTATAGGTACTGATTCTTCTTTGAAGGTTTGGAGAAACTCTTTAGTAGCAAAACCTTCAGGTCCTGGGTTCTTGTTTCTTGGAGGACTTTTGATAGTTGTTTGATTTCCTTCCTTGTAATTGGTCTTTTTAGATGTCCTGTTTCTTGATTTAGTCAAAAAAGGTTGTATGCTTCTAAGAATTTGTTCATTTCTTCTGGGTTTATGGGTGTAAAGATGTTCATTGTTGTTCTTATGATTTACAGTATTTCTGAGATGTCATAAATCTGCTTTATTTATTTCCCCCTTTTTTCTTGATTAGCCTAGCAAACAGTTGGTCTAAACTGTTAATTTTTCAAAGAACCATTTTTTTGTGTGTGTTCATTGATCCTTGGATTGTCATCTTTAAATTTTGATTTCATTTATTTTTGATTTTTATTTTCTCCTAGTTTTGTTTGTTGTTGTTCTAGTTTCTTAAGGTTTAAGGTTAGATTGTTTATTTATCCTCTTATTTCTCTTACTATTTTAATATTATCCCCACCCTCATTCTTTTTATCTTGTTGTCCTTTTCCATTCTTGCCCTCTTAATCTCAAAGCTCTAAGTGTTTATTGATATTCACTAGTCTTTGTAAGTATTCTATTCTCTCCCCTGTAAATACCCAGTATTTACTGTTTTCATTCTTTACTACACATAATTTGTTCACACTCACTCCATTTTACAGAAAATGTTGGTATTCCATCCTTTCTTAGTACTGAGTAGTATGCCATAGTGTGGATATACTTCATCATCTTGATCCAGTCATCTATTGATAGACACTTTGGGCTGTTTTCATGTCCCAGCTATTGTAAAGAATGTTACTATGAACATTTTAGAACATCTTTTTTTTTGTGTTCGTATTTCATATTTTTTGGACAGCCAGTACTATATTGTATGGTTTTTTTCATTACGGTTTTTTAAAGATAAAACCAGATTGCCTCCTATAATTTTGTGCTAGTTTACATTCCCAACAGCTATGTTAGCAGGATTCCCTTTTTCTATATCCCCATTAATACTTGTTGTTGGAGTTACTTTAATATGTGTAGCCATTTTAATGCATGTGAAATGGTATGTGGGTTTAGCTTGCATTGCTCTTATTGGAAGCAATGGCGAGCATGTCTTTTGGCTTTGTGGATATCCTGGTAAATGGTGTTTTTCTATCTGCTACCCGTCTATTAATTGGGTTTTTTTAATTGTTGAATTTTGTTTTTTATGTATGTTGATTATGGAATGACACTTTATTTTAAAGTTGACATTCCATCCTGTCTCCTTGTCCCTCAGAAGTGCCACTAAAATAAACTGAGTAGCACTTACCTTAGGTTTCAATCTTACCCTTAGTTAACAAAGGGTGTGGAGAGGTCACACCATGCTTTCCCTACCTCTCCTTGAAGTTGGTTCTTCTGTATTCTCCTCCTCTTACTGACGTTCCTTCTTTGACAACTGCTCATCACTATCATCCCACCCCAGTAGACATTTCAGAAGCGAGATACCTGGCATCACCCTCCTGCCCAATGATCACCCTAAGACCACCATCGGAGAGGATTCATATCAGAGTCAGAGCTGTGTAGCAGACCATATCCTGATGTTTCAGTGTCATAACTATGTATATTCAGCAATTGCCACTTTCGCAGGAGTCAGTGGTACTCATTAACCCTAGTAGGAACAATCCTGCATCTAGACCCTGCGAATGATGCCTGTATGCTGTGTTTAGGAGCAAATGCTGTGGTGGCATTATTCATCACAACATAATGACCTAGCAAGGATTCAGGGTGTGAGAGGCTCATAGCCAGGAAAACAAATTCTAAAGCCCTTCAGCAGTCTCGTAAGAACTTTAACTGTGGACTGAGAAGCATCTCTCAAACCAGCAGGCATTTTGGATGACTGCTTAGGTACTCTGCAACACCTTAATATCCAAAAGACGGTCTGGGTTTAGTTTTCTGAGATTAGTCTAGTTTTCTGTAATGAAAATCTTCACTGCAGTACCAAAAAGTACTAATTTAAGAGCCAGTTTCATTGGTCAGCATGTTCAGAACTTTAGCAGGATCCTGTGCTCTTAGGATTTCCATGACTTTGTCCCTAGGGCAGCTACAGTTTTCAGAATCTTTAGAACTACCGCTGTCAGCCACATTGTGTTTTCTAGTTATCATTCCCTTTTCATAAGACTCACCTATTGGACTTCTTCAATTTGCACTTCAAATGTCCATGAAATTACAAATTATCACTGGTTCAATAAATTTTTACAAAATCCATGTCACTAAAATAAAATTAGTCATTTCCTATCAATTTGTATGTGCTCAACACGAGTATGAGAGTCAAATTCTAATTTTGGCTCTAGTTTTTTTGTAATCTGCAATAAATTGTGCAAAAACACATGTCAATAGTAATAGGCCTAAGGTAATACCTGTAAAAATCAAGTGATAGACTATGTCTTAGACTTTTTTCGCTTGTTTCTTGTACAGCTGTTCAGGAGCATCTCTGGGGAGTGTCCAGCAGTAATTAGCCAGCATTGTAGTGGATCGTTTTTCCTAGTATCTTTGTTCCATTGATGTGCTATCTTGATGAAAATGTTCACCATGTTCATCACTAACCATACCACAGTTTTCAGGGAAGATATCCAGTTGGGAATGAAGGCAGTGGATCTTTAGAGACATATTGCAGCCAAGTTTCTGGCAGTGCATCAACATGTCTTTTACTAGTTTCTTGTAGTTTTCTGCCCTAACATTCCCCCCCAAATTTGTAGACACTAGGTGAAAAGCATTCCATGCTTGTTTCGCATCACCCTGTAGCAAGTTGTTGAACCAGTCATCTTTGAAGAGCTCTCGAATCTGAGGACCCACAAAAACTCCCACTTTAATCTTTGCTTCGCTGAGTCGACGAAATTTTTCATGCAGGTATTGGAAATCTGGCGAGGCCTGGTCTATGGCTTTCATAAAAATTCTTCATCAAACCTAGTTTGATGTGATGGGGTGGTAGCAGGATTTGTGATCCTTGACCAGAGCTGGGTGCTGGATATTCTTCTCTCCAACTGCTACATTTTATCTGCGAGTCCATTCCTTCCGCAAGTAGTGCAGTTCACTTGACAGCTATCACACCCACATAAGAAATACATGTATTTTGTATATCCCTGCTGTAGTCCCATTAAAAGGGCAACTAGCTTCAAATCACCACAGCCTTGCCACCTGTACTTGTTACGCTCAATGGAATTCAGTAGCTGCTTTAAGTTACCGTATGTCTTTCATGTGTATAGCATGCGCTACTGGAATAGATGGAAGACGGTTTCCATTGTGCAAAAGCACGGCCTTAAGACTCAGTTTCGAAGACTCTAGAAATAGTCTCCATTCTTGTGGGTCATGAGTGATTTCTAAGGCATTCATGAGGCCCTCAACATCGGAACAGAATACCAGAGTACTTTCCTTTCTGAAGAAAGGCTCCAACTGCTGGTGGCACTTTCGATATAAAGTAATTGTGACATTTTCTTCTAGAAGATTCCATTGTTGGAGTCTTGATCCTAGCAGTTCTTCCTTGTTCTCGGATAAGTCCAAATCATAAACCAGGTTATTTAGTTCTTTCTGTGTTAGTCTGTGTGGGGTTGATGATGCACCACAGTGAAAATCTGGATCACTGCATGCTGATGGAACAGAAGGAGAACAGGTCGGCTCACCCTTGTCCTCATCAGATGAATCAAGAGAATATTCTGCTGGAGGTTCTGGAATAGGAATCCCCTCACCATGTGGAACTGCAGACGGATTGTTTGGGTAGAGTATTCTCGACTTCTCTTGCTTCATTATTCTGCTGGAAAGAAGAGGAACCAAGCAGAAGTAACAGTATTTTATGTGGTTGCTTGGCTCTCTCCACACCATGAGGACTGCAAACGGCATTGATGGTCTTTTGCCATTTAATCACTGTGAAAGCCGTGTTGTACATGGAGCACAGCATGTATGCGGGCCCCAAAGCTTGTCTTGGTCGCCAACCTTGCATCCGAAGTCAAGATGATAAGCCTTCTTCACTTGAGAAGTGATCCTTTTCTTCTGGTTGGTAAATGTCACTTACCCACAAATAGAGCAGAAATTGGCCATGCTATTAATGCACTTTCAAGGCATTACTGTTTTGTATGTGCCTAAATCGATAAAATAATAGTTCTATGGAACAGTAGCTTCAACTGTCTTGCACAAAGTCTGAAATATTTTCACTGCTCAACCTTTTCGACAGGGCTTTATATAGTGCACTGCTGCTGTCAGCTTACTTCAGCAGCTGCCTGGTAGTAGTAGTGCATTGCATCAGAAAATGATGCAATCAACTCTGGATGATGTGTGCATGATGGTATTATGCAATGCGATGCAATATTACATGATTCTAGGCTGATTTAGGATGTTGCAGCCCTGTTGGATAAATTTACATGGTAAAACATATAAAATGAATTAATGAAATATCCTCAAAAGGAGAGCTAATAAAATATTTTCAGGGTTATATTCATGTTCAGCACACCAAGATACTACAGATTAGGGCCTTTTTTTTTTTTGAGATTTATTTATTTATGCATACAAGCTGGGGTACAGGCCAGAGGCGTGGTGCAGTGAGAGGGTTCACCAGAGACAGAGTGGGGAGCAGAACAGGCAGATCGATGGGAATACACTGCTGAGGAGAGTAGCGGGCGGCAGGAGAGGTCTGCTGCGCCATGTGGGAATTTCCCCCGGTGGGGCACGTTGCTGCTGCCAACAGCTCCATAGTTCTCCGGGGAGTCCCTGTTGTTTTTGTTTGTTTGTCTTTTAAAGAAATGCTCTTACTTACAGCCTACAGTATAGTGTGACTACCCTGTACTTTTTTGAGAATCCAAAAAATTGATGTGACTTGCTTTATTGTGATACTTGCTTTGTTGCAAAGGTCTGGCTGGAACCAAATACACAATGTTTTGCTGAGATGTGCCTATGTTATTAAACTGTGCTAACTGCATTAGCTTTAGGTCAAGTGTTTGATACAGTAAAGATCTAAATTCTTAGTTTCATGTATCATTTTTGCTATGCCATCAATATTTTGTAAAAGTATCTTTATAGTTTACAGCAGTTGGACTATATAGTTTTATTATTTGACAATTATCAGAACATATTTGTGATTTGTTCTAATGCAGAGATCTTTACCCAGGTCACATTAAATGTTTTTCTTTTAGGGAAAATGTGATTTGGTTTTTAGTACTGTCTCGTGCCTCATAATAATATTTCACATATCCGTAGTGGTCCCTATGTGTAAGCTAATATGTAGTACTGCACACCCCTACATTTGTTTAAGTACGTTCTTTATACTATATGTACACACAGTGGAAAAGTTGACTGCAATACACTTTTCAGAATATATCGCCATTATCAAGTGAGGTGTACTTGCAGTGTCTCTAGAACTTCATTGTAGGAGGTAAAGAAATGTCCTTGTTTTAGTACCCTCCAGGAGAAGAGTAATTATGTAGGCCTTGGTGATGTTCACAAGTTTCATAATAATGATTGTAATTGTTTTTTGACAGTTAATGGGGAAGGCTCAGAGTTTTAGAGTATAAAAATTTAGACTTCTGAACTTGGATTTCAGATCTGCTACTTTTTCCTGTTTGACTTTGAACATGTTTCTTTAAATAAATAAAATGGTTATAAAATTTATGCTCTTGGGATTTTATAAGTATTAAGGTTGTTTCTGTTCCACTTGAGGACTTGATAGTGAACTTGGAAGTAGGTAATAGTAACTTGCTTTTTAAGTACCTTTGAGATAAAAATTCATCTGGTCATTGCTACTTGAAATATATTCACTGAACTAAGGCACTGAATACTTTTAATTTGAATTCCTTAAATCTTTTTCCTTGGGAGAGAAAAATATATATGAGACAAGGGTGGTTTTATTGGAAGAAGAGAGAATAATTTTGGAATTCAGCCTTTGGAAGGAAGAGACCTTGGTAGAATAATTTATTCACCTGTTTTGGACAGATGAATGCTGCTAACTTCATTAGTTTGCAAGGGCTGCTATAACAAAGTACCATAGAGTAGATGGAATAAATATTTTCTCACAGTTTTAGAGGCTAGACATTGAAGACCAAGGCATTGACACATTTGGCTGCTTTTGAGGCCTTTGTCCTTGACTTGCAGATTATCATCATCTCTCTGTGTCCTTAATGTGACTTTTCCACACTAACACATATCCTTAGTGTCTCTCTTAAAAAAGACATCAATCATAATGGATTATGGCCCTACCCTAACTGCTTCATTTGAACTTAATTACCTTTTGAATGCCCTGTCTTCAAATATATTACATTTTGAGGTACTGGAGACTGGAACTTCATTCATTATACAAAGTTTGGAGCACACATCATTTAGTCCTTAACACTAGCATTTACGTAAGAGCTAATGCTTACTGGATATTGATTATGTGCCAGTTATGTAAATAAATTATGAACATACATTATCTGATTTTATATACATATAAGCCCTGTGATTATTAACATTTCTATTTTACAAGTGAGGATACTGAGATAAGTAACTTTGCATAAGAGACCAGATTGAAATTCAAGTTTTTGGGTTCCAGTTTCCATGTTCTTTTAGATAAGAATTGGGTACTTACTAGGAAATAAAACATAGAAAGAAAGGGATTTGAATATAAAACAAGCCTCTGTTGAATTTTCCACTAGGATATTGTTAGTAAACATCCTGTGAAATACAAAGAGGTAAATTTAATATTATTAAAGTGGCAGGAAATTTTAGCTTTAGAATGGAAAACGCTGTGGTTAAAAATTTTAGCACATGGTTGTAATTATCAAAAAACTTTATTTTCAAGTCACTCAAAATCATCTTTTACCCTTTGCAGAAGATTCCAGTGTTCCAGAAGTTCCAGAAAATGAAAGAAAAGCAAGCATATCATATTTCAAGAATCAAAGAGGAATACAGTATATTGATTTATCGTCTGATAATGAAGATATTGTCTCCCCAAATTGCTCCAGTACAGTTCCAGAGAAAAATTTCAACAAAGACACAGTGATTATAGTGTAAGCTACCTTACATTCATTATATTCATATGCGTAAGAGACTTTTTTTGAGAAAATATTACTTTAAGAAAGGGTGACTTTCCTTTTTTTTCTTCCCCTTTTCTGACTCTAACCTGGTCATTTTTCCTTAACTTAGAGACATACAAAAGTGGTATTTGTGTGTATCTGGATAACAGTGATTTTCAATTAAAAGGTTTGGTGAGAGCAGTTGCTTATTTTTTTGGCCCTTCGTATGTAGAGAGATTATTTTAATTAATACCTTTTATGCTCTGTAACTCTTAATGATTTGTTTTACACTCCAAGTGTCAAATTGTTTAAACATATTTCTTGGGCACGTTTGATGAACTAGCATGGAGCTTATATTCTACAGGTATAAAGACAATAAGCAAGACATTCAGTATGTTAGCTAGAATGGGAGGGTAAATACAGAGTTTTGAGGTTGGGTATGATTTTAAAGAGCATAATGGAAAAGTCTTCATTAAGAAGATGATGCTTGAGAAATGATGTGGAGGGAGTAAGGAAGTGAACCATAAGAATATTGAAGGAGTTTTTAGACATTGAATGCTCCTGAAGTGATGTTATGCCTAGTGTTTTTGAAGAAAGGAGGCAAATGATAGAGTGGGAGATTTGAGGTTACAAGTTTGAGAATGGAGTAGAAGAGAGCTTAATCAAGACCATAAGCTATTTGGCTTTTATTCTGAATGAGATAGGGAGGTAATGTAGTATACTAAACAGAGCAGTAATTTGATTTATATGTTTAGAGGGTCTTTTAGGATGTGGGGAAGTAATAGTGGAAATTTGGATAATAATAATGCACTAAGAAATGATGGAGGCTTTGACCAGTCTAATTTAGAAGTGATTTAGATTTTGGATATATTTTTTGTTCTGTTATTATTATTAACTGAAGTATTTTAAAGTAAGTTACAGACATTCCTTCATTTTCCCCCTTACTACTTGTTTATACATCCTCCTTCCTTTCTCCCAAATCAATACTGTTAGCAATGTAGAATTCTGTAATTGTTACCTAATTCCCAGTTTATATTCAGATTTTATAGCAGGTTTTTGAAACTAGCATCTAAAGTAATTTGGATGTTAGGACTCCTAATTCTCTTTGGGTTTTAAACAGTCCACTTCCCTCCTCTCCTCTTGAGGATTTTAACTTATTAAGAAACCAAGTCTTTCCTTAGAGAAAATAGATTTTTCTGTTTTTCTTTTATGATCATTTTTTATTTCCTATGAACTGAACATAAAATTCAAGACATGATTAGATTTCTGACCAGCAAGGATACTTATTACATCAAGAGGCACATGGTTTTTCCCAATGAATGGTCTCTTATGATTAGAGTGAGAAACTTTGAAAGTGTTTGTCTAAGTCATGAATTGTAAAGGATTCCAATCTCAGTGTTTTTATTTCTCCATGAATTAGCAGGCAAATCAGATAGGTAGCATGAACTCAGTGAGGCAGAGTGAGAACTCAGAATTGAGTACATCAGGAAGGAGAGGTCTGAGCATAATGGAAAAAGAAACACTAGTGGTCACCTTCAAATATTGATGGACTGGCATAGTGATAAAAGAAGAGATATATTGTACCTTGTTTCTTAGAGCAGTTTCACAGAGCAAGGTTCAAGAAGTCAACCTAGAAGTTTGATAAAATACATACTTCTGCATTTTGGGAATCTGTCTTTAAATGTGTTCAGGATATTCTTATGCATGTCCAATATCATAACAAGTACAATTGAAATAGCATTAGTAGGAATAGAGAAGTTACCAAAACACAGATGTTATATGTGTATCTTAGAGCACTGTCCAAAGCAGAGCCTCTCTGCACTAGGAATATAATTAACTATATTCCCACCTTGCTTTCTTTCTCTTTATGACTTAAAACTATTTGTTACATTTCTACATTGTGATCTCCAGAATGCCTATTATGATAGAAAAACAAAATTTCAAAATGACTTTTTTTGTTTGGGAGATATATGAGTAAAATTTGGCCCCAAATAACTGTTTATGTAGATAAACATATAAACAGAAATGGAATGATACCTAATTGTTGTAGAACAAAGCTTCATATGGAATAATTGCTCCCTGTTTGCTTAAGATATGTTTTGTTCCTGGCAGATTCTGATACTGAGTAGGTCCATTCCAGTTTTAACACTTAGGTAGGTCATGAAAATTCTCTAATAATAGCATGGCTTTACAATTTTTCAGGAAGCAACATGACAGTACTCACCTATTTGCAGAATATAGGTGATGAAAGAGTAGGAAACAGATGGTGAGCTGCAGTAAATGTGCATATATCTTCAATAAAAGCTATGAATTTTGGTTTTCTTTACTATCCTAGCACAGATAATTTGAGATACTTTCAAAGTATTCTGCTGTTGGATATAAATTTACATACATAACCAGACTGAAAGGAAAAGTTGTATTAATCTCTGACAGGTATAGATTACATTTTAATATTGAAAAAGAACAGTAGATGTGTTGGATTGCATATACACATATATAGCTATACTGATTGTAGCATTAGACCTCCATTAAAATACTGTTATTTCCCCCCCTAACAATATTTTTAGTTCAGAACCATCTGAAGATGAAGAGTCCCAAGGCCTTCCTGCCATGGCAGGTAGAAATAATGATAATTCAGAACTGGAAGACCTTTCGGAATTGGAAGACCTTAAAGATGCTAAACTTCAGACTTTGAAGGAACTTTTTCCACAAAGAAGTGACAGTGATTTACTTAAGGTTATACCCTTTTATAGTAATTGGCTGTTGTAATTGTAATGATGATTAAAATCTGTTGTTTCTAGTGCTATATTTAGTTGATAATAAGTTTTTCAAGATATGTTTGAAGATAATAGCTTCTTTCAATAATACAGGGAATAATAGTGGTTTACTTGTTTAATATAACAATTTAAAGTTCCCTCAGTAGCTCATATAGTTTGTTGTTTTCTTTGTGCTTGAACATGGTTCTAAAATGAGCAGCTTCTCCTTCCTCCATCTTATACTAAGAAATCTTGGAAATATCAGGAGGCTTATTTTTTTCATAATAACGAGGACCTCCTATTGGCCTTTATTGCTATGAGGCCAAGAATGCTAAACCCCCTACAGACTGAGGACAGTCCTTTATAACAAAAGATTTCTACTAAAATAAAATAGTACCCTTGTTGAGAAATAGTTATGAAACTCTAGATATAAAATTAGTGGCTATAGTTGGGCTGAAGTAGGTATCTCTTTCTTTACTTTTTTTTTTTAATTTTTATTTATTTTTGTATGAAAGAACTAGGATGTAGGCCAGAGGTGCAGGGGGGTGAGAGGATTTACCAGAGACAGACTGGGGAGCAGAACAGGTAGATCTACTGAAATACACTGCTGAGGGGAGCAATGGGCGAGAAAGGAGAGGTCTCCTGCACCATGTGGGTCAGCTCCCTGGTTGGGGATTGAACTCGTGCTGCAGTGGCTGGTGATAGCTTGATAGCTCTGAGGCTTTAATCCCTGTGCCACCAGGGAGGCCCCTAGGCACATTTTAGAAATAGTTTTCTCTAATTTTATGATAACAATGAGAAAAATAGTATTGATATACAGAATTTGTATTTGTTTCATTAATTAGAATCTTGAAATGTTGGTAATTTTACCATACCATTGACTTTAAAGAAGAGCTCTCTTGAAGTAATCTGTATTATAAATGATCCCCATCACTTCAGGATATTTAAAAGTGTTTATAAATTACAAAGACATTTAGACCCATATAAAAATTCAGAGAATTTTAAAATATAAATTTAGTCCTGAACTTGGTAAGAATTTGCTTTGCTGGTTTTGAAAATGGAAAGGAACTTAGAGAATGCCTGAATGTACAAGAGTCTGAAACCTAGTTTAGAAAAATGCACTCTGATTTGAAACTATTTAATGGAATAGCTTATAAAATAAAGATCTTTTTAGAACAAGTAACTCATTCTGAATATGGGAAACTATAGCAGTGTTTTAGTTTTTTTCTGAAAGCCACATGTTACAGAACAGTATAAAAAATGGTACATTGAAACTTAATTATGTAAGTTTCTTAATTATAGATGTTCTGGAACATATTCAAGCAGTTCAGAAATACAGTAAGAATCAAGAGTCCTTGATCGCACTCATTTTATTAAGTATTAGATTTTTTAAAAAGAACTACAGAATTGTGGTTTAGTTTTTCAGAAATAATAAAGGCATAACATAAATGACTATTGGTTTCACTTTCTTCCTTCTACCTCCTCCCACTCCTAGTGCCTGGATGCTTAAGTAGGAAGTAGAAATGACAAAGAAAAAAAAACCTTGAATATTTTTTCGTGTGTTAATTTTTCCTTTATAGTGATGGGTAGATTTTAAGATAATGCTTAAGTAACTTTGGACTTTGTAGATAAAGCCAGGTTTTCAGAAAAGTACTCAGTAAACTTTATGTTGCTAATAAAAGTATATATTGAATATTTAGTGCATTCTTAAATATTTTGTAAATTTTTAAAAATAATTCTTAAAGTGTTATTTTTAAAAGTCTTTTTTTTTATTGTTAGTTGATTGACTCAACAAGTACTATGGATGGAGCAATTGCTGCTGCCTTGCTGATGTTTGGTGATGCAGGTATGCCTGATTTTGTTTGAAGCTGTGTTGATTTAGTAGCTATAAAATACAGATATCTTCTCATTGTTAGTATGCTGTATCATTTACCAAGCATTTTCATGCATTCTTAAGGAACCTTATGAGGTATCCATATTTTTCTAGATGAAGAAATTGAAGCTTAAGAATGTTAAGTGACTTACTCTGAGGACATACAGCTGTTTGGGAACCAAATTTTTCAAGTTGATTCCCTCCGCCCATCCAAAAAAAGGGGGGAGGGGCAAGTTTTCACTGGTGATTTGGTTGGTTTTTACAGATCAAATCTCATAACAGTGAAGTCTTAGAAGGTATATTTTCTTCTTTTTAAGTGTCCTTTCTAATTGTGTTGTAGTTTATAGGTATGCAAATTTGAGTCAGTAGGAGTGTACTGAGAAATGTCCTACCTGGTAATAGCATTCTTTTATTTAGTCAGTATTCACACCGTATTCCAGACTTAAATATAAAAAAATAAATGCAATTGAAGGCGTGTGCTGTATACCAACTATTTCCTTTTTTATTTTTGTTTTAGTAAATGCTGCTTACATTTTTTTTCTAGCTTGTTCATACCAAACAAGTAAAATTTACCTGTAATCACACTAACAAAAAGTATTTAAAAGACTAAAAGGAAACTCACATTTCATTCACTACTCTTAAATCTACTTTGTGTCATTCTTAGTTTTTCCTATGCTTGTACACACCAGGCAGTACACTCAAAATATGAGATGAAATAATAATACTGGTTTGCATTTCAAAAATAAATTTGATGATTCATTATAGATAGCTCATTACAATCAGATTTATCTAATTTTTAGAAAAATTACTCCGTAATATTCTTTGAATACTCATAAAGGATTAATTACTAACTTTTATTATAATTTATTTTTCCATAATTTCATTTTGTAGTCAAAGTAAATAGTCTTATAAGTAAATCTTTGTTAACTATAGGCTAAATTTCAAATTACTAAGTTAAAGGGTATGCACATTTTAAAATTTAGCATTTCTATGTTATTTTTTAAATATTGTTCCAGTTTATGGTTTCATCAACACTATGTGACTAGGTGCCCTTTACCCAAAGTGGTTTTGTTTTTCTAGCTTTTCAGAATTTTTTTTTTGAAACTTTATATACAACACCAACAAAATAGTGTATTATGCTCCCACAGATCCATAATACCCCCCTGCAATTACCTACCTTATTTTTATCTTCATAGACCTTTAGGTCCCCTGGCCTCTTTGCTCCCCACTTATTACTCTCTACCTCTGTAACTTCAACTCTGCTTTCCTATTTTTAGGATTTGTTTTGGTTAACTTTTTTCTGTTCATTTGTTCTTGTTTCATTATTTTCTAGCTCTGAGTGAAATCATCTAATATTTGTCTTTCTCTACTTCTGATTTATTTGACTTAGTGTCCATACTGCAAATGTAAGAGCTCATTTTTTTGTTAATAGTCCCTGAATATTCCATTGTGTGTATATGCTTTTGATACTGCTTCATAATCCACCTGTCTGTCTTTGGGCACATAGTTTGCTTTCTTAACATGGCTACTATAAATACTGCCTCAGTAAACATATGAATGCCTATATACCTTTGAATTGGTGTTTTAGCTTCTTCAAGTAGATACCAAGGGTTGGAATTACTGAAAGATCACATAGTAGATCTTTTTAATATTTTGAGAAAACTCCATATTGTTTTCCATAGGGGCTAGACCAGTCTACATTTCTTCCAACAGCGTACGAGGGTTCTTTTTTCTCCACACCTTCTGTAACACTTGTTTTTTCTGATCTGGATATGGGCCATTTTCACAGGTGTTAGGTGGTATCTCATTATGGTTTTGATTTGTATTTCCCTGGTTTGCATTTCCTGATTTATAAATGATGACGAGCATAATTCCTTGTACCTGTTTATGTCATCTGTGTGTCTCTTATTTGGAAAAGTGTCAATTTTCCTCTTCTACCCATTTTTTTAATTTGAGTTTTTTTCCCTCATTGTTTACTTCTACGAGTTATTTGTAGATCTATTATCTTTGGATATTAACCTCTTGTCAGATTTTGATGTGCAGATGTTTTCTTCCAGTCAGTTAGGTGCCTTTTGATTTTAATGATAGTTTCTTATGCTGTGCAAAAGCTCTTTAGTTTGATATACAAGTTGTTTATTGTTGCTTTTTGTTCCCTTGTTGCAGTCATGACTCAAAGACTTTCCTGAAGCCAGTGTCATGGAGTGTTTTACCAATTTTTCTTCTATGTATATTGTGTATTTTTTGTTACATGCAAGTCTTTAATCTATTTTCATTTATTTTTCTGTATGTATGAGATGCATATTTTTGAATGTGACTGTTTAGTTTTCCCATTGCCAATTGTTAAAGAGACTTTCCTTTCTCCAAAGTATATCACTGACACTTTTATTGTAGATTAGCTGTCCATATCAGTATGGGGCATTTTCAATTCTATTCCATTGGCTTGGGTGTCTGTTTTATCCCAATATCATACTACTTTGATTACTACAACTTTGTAGTGTGGCTTGAAGTCTGGGAATATGATACCACCATTCTTTTTTTTTTTCCTCCAGAGGGGAGGGTATCGTGCATTTTTTGGCTATTCTAAATCTTTTGTGGTTACCTATAAATTTCAGTAATGTTTGTTCTGTGTCTTGGAAGAATACCATTAAAACTTTGATAGGGGATTGCATTGAACCTGGTATATTGTTTGGGCTAGATGGTCATTTTAACAATCCATGAGCAGGGACTATCTTTCAATTTCTTTATATCATTTCAGTTCTTTCTATCATTTCTATTTTAACAATGTCTTTGAGTTTTCATTGTACAGTTCTTTTACTTGCTTTGTTAAATTTACTGTTAGGTATTTAATATGATTTTTGATACGATAGTAAAAAGGGTTGTTTTCTTGATTTGTCTTCAGCGTTACTTGTTTGCATATAAGAATGCAGCTGATATTTTTAGATTGATAGTGTAACCTGCAGTTTGTTGTACTGATGTGTTTCCAATAGTATTTTAGTGGCATCCTTAGGGTTTTTGTGTATATTATCATGTCATCTGTAAATAGTGATAGCTTTACTTCTTTCCCAATTTGATTCCTCTTAATAGCCTTTTCTGGCTTGATTGCTCTAGCTAGGACTTATAATATTATGTTGAGTAAATTGTGGTAAAAGTGGACCTTTTTTTTCTCATATCTCACCTTAGCGGAAACACTTTGTTTTCCATAATTGTGTAACATGTTAGCTGTGGGTTTGACATACATAGACTTTTATCATGTTAAAGTATCTTCCTTTTATCCCCGTTTTTTAAATTTTTATTTTTATCATAAGTGGATGTTGAATACTATCAAATGTTTTCTCTGCATCTGTTTATATATGATCATAGGAATTTTATCTTGTTGATGTAGTGAATTTAATTGGTTAAGATTTTCAAGTATTGAACCATCCTTATATCCAGGGAATAAATTCCACTTGGTCATAGTGTGTGATATTTTTCATGCCTTTTGTTTCTAAGATTTTGTTGAGAATGTTTGCTTTTATGTTCATCGGATTTATTGGTCTGTACTTTTTGTATGTGTGATGTCTTTTTCTGCTTTTCTATCAGATTAATGTTGGCCTCATATGTGTTTGGAAGCATAACCTCCTCAATTTTATGCCAGTTTGAGAAGGATAAGTAATAGTTTGTCTTTGGACGTTTGATAGAGGTAGAAACCCTCTGGACCTTAACTTTTATTTGGGGGGGGGATTTTTTTTAGGGTTTCAGTTTCCTTGGTTGTAATTGGTTAACCAGATTTTTAATTCCCTGATGAACAGGGTGCAAAAATCCTCAACAAAATCTTAGCAAATGGAATTCAACAATACCTTAAAAGTATCATACTTCATGACCAAGTTGGATTGAGAGACACAAGGGTGGTTCAGATTCCAAAAATCAATCAATACAGTTTACCTATTTAGTAAAAGGATCATCAAAAACCTTATGACCATTATCAGTAGATGCTGAGAAAGCATTTCATAAGATAAAATATCAATTTATGATTAAAAAAACTGTCAAAAAAGTAGTGATAGGTGGAGCATGCCTCAACATAATAAAGGTCATATATGATAAACCCACAGTTCATTATTTTCAGAGGTGAAAAACCAAAAGCTTATCCACTAAGAGCTGGAACAAAGCGAGGATGTTTTCTTTTACTGCTACTATTCAACATGGTATTAGAAGTTCTCTCTAGAGCATTTAGGCTAGAGAAGAATATAAAAGGAATCCATATTTGGGAAGAATTGAAACGATCACTGTTTGCAGGCCACATACAGGTATACGTAGAAAACCCTAAACATTCCATTAGAAAATGAATAAAACCAAAAAATCAGTTCAGCAAAGGAGCGTGTTACCATATTAGTTTACAGAAATCAGCTGTGTTCTGATATAGAAACCATGAACTAAAACCATAAGAAGTTAAGGAAAAGTCCTATTTACAATTATACCAAAAAGAATTAAACACTTTGGAGTATATTTAACAAAAGAGGTGAAAGGACCTGACAGTGAAAATGTTGTTAAATAGAAGAACACATAAAGAAATGGAATAGAAGAACACATAAAGAAATGGAAAGACAGTCCTTGACATTCTTATAAGAAATAGAAGAAACATTAAGGAAATTCACATAAAAGCACAAAAGACCCTTAATAGTTAGTCATCTTAACAATTTGACAGTATCACACTTCCACCTTCAAATTATGCTACAAAGCTGTAAGCAAAACAGTATGGTCATGGGACAAAAACACATACTCCAATGAAATATTATTAAGAGCCAGAAAGCACAGCTATATGTCAAAATTAGACCAAAGACCAAGAATATATATTGGAGAAGTTAAAGTTAGACCAAAGTCCAAGAATATATATTGGAGAAGGGAAAGCTTCATCAATAAATGGTGTTGGAAAACTGGAAAGACTCATGAAAAAAGAGTGAAAGTAGGTCACTATCTCACACAATACATAAAAATTAATTGAAAGTAGGTAAAAAGCTTGGATATAACACCAAAAGCCATAAAATAATACAGAAGATTCCTTGACATACTCTTCAGTATGGATTCATCTCCAATGGCAAAGAAAACTAAACAATATAAACAGTTGGGACTACCTCAAACTAAAAAGCTTTGTAAAGTGAAAGAGGCCGAATTCAAAATGAAGAGATACCCTATCGAGTGTGAGAAACTGTTTTCACACCATACATCCTAAAACGGACTGATACCCAAGATCTACAGAGAACTCATATAACTCAATTAAAATAAAACAATCCAATCAAAAAAAATGTGTGGAAGAGCTAAATATACTTTACCCAAAAAAGGCATACATATGGCAGATATCAACATGAAAAAATGCTAATCATCACATAACAGATAATTGCAAATCAAAACCACCTATGAGAATGACCCATATCAAAAAGACCAAAACAGTGTTGGTGAGGATGTGGAGAAAAAGGAACCTTTTTTCTCTGTTTATGGGACTGTAGACTGGTGCAGCCCCTATGGAAAGTAGTGTTCAGGTTCTTCAAAATATTAAAAATGGGTCTATCACATGACCCAGCAGTTCCTTTCCAACGTATCTAACTGAAGAATACAAGAAGACTTAATTTGAAGGAAATATGCAGTCCTTTGTTCATCGCAGCACTGTTTACCACAACCAAGTTATAGAAACATTCAAAGTGATGAAAAATGAATGAGTGAATAGGGAGATGTGTATATATATACAATGGACTACTACTCTGCTATTAAAAAGATAAACTTGCCATAGGCAGCAACATGGATTGAAGTGGAAAGAATTATGCTGTGAAAGGGAGAAAGAGACTCTGCATGGTCTCAGTTATACGTGGAATATAATGAAACAAAACAAAAGGTCAGTTACACACAATCCATTACAAACCCTAGAAATCTGTAGACTTGAGGTTGCCAGAGGTGGAGAGAAGGAAGGGGAAAGGCAAGAATAAAGTGGTGAGGGAGGTCAGTAGACTATGCTGAAGTACTATGGGCCATTTGTTGGTAGAGTTGTAGTGATAATAACACCTAAAGGGGAATATGCTTTACCTCTAAAATATACAAAGATGCAAATCAGTGCTACTGCAATAAAATCATTGTAAAAAATTCTGGCAAGCTTTGGAAACAGAATAGAACAAATGGAGGGTCAACAGTGACATTGAAGAAAATAATGCAAAAAGGACTCAGTTGGGATTATGAAGGGAAATAAGAAAAAGCCATGAAGAAATATTTTTAGAGCTAACACGAAAAGCAAGATGTTTATCCCAGCAGGGAAAAGATACTTTTCCAAGATAATCGTAGAGGAAATCTTCCCACATGAGGGGAAGGAATTACACAGATTCATAAAACTAAAATGACACCATCTAAAGTAATGAGAAATATACCAAAAAACATGGTTTTGAAACTATCAAGAGTTCAAGACAAAAACAGACTATTATAAGTACTTAAGGGTAAAAAGCATACAAGCAGTGAAGATGCTCCTGTCTTATATCAGACTTCTCAGAAGAAACACTACAAGCAAACAGGAAATGAAATTACATTCAAAATACTGAGAGAAAAACTGCTGGCCAAGACTCTTGGTATGTGAGGGGTAAATAAAGGCATTCCCAGATACACATAAGCTGAAGGATTTTGCAAACATGAGCCTCCCCCTACAAGAAATGTTGAAAGGAGTTCTCCTGTCTAAGTCAAAGGGGAAATAAAGCCACAAAAATTAAATAAGGCAATAAATAGAACCAGAAAACCAAACCAATGATGGCAGTAATAAGTCTTCATATATCAATAATCATCGTAATTATATATGGACTAAACTCACCATCACTAAATGGGCTTCAGTTATCAACCAGAGAATGACTGAATAAAATAATAAAACCCAGTCTTCTGCTGTTTCCAGGCGATCCATGTGAGCTCCAAAGATAAACATAGGCTAACAGTAACGTGTTTGAAAACCACTACAAGAAAATGGGAACTAAAGGAAGGTAGGATCAGCAATACTTAAATCAGATAAAGTAAAATTCCAGCAAAAAAGGGTAGCAAGATACAGGGATGGACATCATATAATGATTAAAGATCCTTGGGAAGTCTTAGAACTCTTAAATGTGTATACACACCAAATGAAGTTACATGAAAATATATAAAGCAACTATTAACAAATTGAAAACAGACACTGGCAGTAACATATTAGTGGTAGGGCACTTCAGTACCCCATTTATATTAATGGACAGATGAACCAGAGAGAAAAATCACAAAGAAAACAATAACCTTCATTGAAGAATTAGACCACGTTGTCTTAAGACATAAGGCACTGCACCCCCAAAAAGCTTAGTATACATTCTTCTCAAGTTCACAGGGAACTTCTCTACAATAGATTGTATGGTGGCTCACAAAAGAAGTGACAGCAAATTAATGAGCATTGCATCACATTGTCTTCTCTAGTCAGAATGGTATCAAGCCAGAAATCAACCATAGAGAGAAAGCAGGAAAATAGTAATCTCTTAGGATTCTCTGAATTTCAGAAATGTCTATTGCAACTTTCCCTCTCATGTTTTGATTTTATTGATTTGAGTTTTCTCCCTTTTTTCTTTGTGAGCTGAGCTAGAGGTTGAATATTTTAACTATACAGAATAGTGGCTTTTGGTTTCATTAATCTTTCGGACTGTCTTTGATTTCTTTTCATTTATCTCTGCTCTGACTTTATTACTTGCTCCTTCTATTGGCTTTGGGTTTGTTCATCTTTTGTTAGTTCCTTAAGGTGTAAATTTAGATTAGTTGAGATTTTTCTTGTGTCTTTATGTGGACCTGAACTGCTAAATACTTCCATCTTAGTACTGCTTTTGCTTGTCCCATAAGTTCTGAAAGATTGTGTCCTCATTACCATTTTTTTCCTTTGATTTTCTTATTTACCAAATAGTCAAATCAGTAGTGTGTTGTTTAGTCTCCACATGTTTGAGGTATTTCCTGCTTTCTTTTTGTGGTTAATTTCTAGTTTGATACCATTATTGTCAGATAAGATGTTTGATATGATTTCAGTCTTCATGAATGGATTGATACTTGTTTGATGACTACACCTGTAGTCAGTCCTGGAGAATGTTACCTGTACACTTGAGAAAACAATGTATTCAGCTGTTTTAGTTTGCAGTGTCCTGTAAATGTTGATTAAGCTCATGTTTTAGTTCTTTAAGGTTATTTTTTTCCTTGTTCATTTTCAGTCAGATCATCTGTCTGTGAAAGTGGGTGTTGAAGTCCTTAGCAACTAATGTCTTTCCTCCAATGTCTGTTTTCAGATTTAATAGTAATTGCCTTATATATTTTGATGCTCCTTCATTTGGTGAGTATATATTGATGAGTGTCTTATCTTCCTGATGTATTGTTCTCATAGTCATTATTTAGTGTCTGTCTCTTTCTCTTGTTACCTTTTTTAAACAGGAAATCTATTTTATATGATACAAATATGGCTACTTGTCCCATTTGCTTGTAGGATTGTTTTCCAACCCTTTACTCTGAGCCTTTGTTTATCTTTGAAGCTCAGGTGCATTTCCTGGAGGCAACAAGAAAGTTGGATTTTGTTTTCTATTCCAACCATCCAGTCTGTGCCTTTTAATTGGTGAGTTCATTCCATTTACATTTAGTATGAATATTGGCATGTAAAAATCTGTTACTGCCATTTTGTCCTTAGTTTTCTATTTGTTTATTTCCCTGTTCAGCTTTTGTTGATGTTTTTCTCTTCAATTTAGATACAGGAATTCCTTTCCACAGTTATTGGATGTGGGGTGGGTGTGTTTGCTAATTCCTTCAACTTCTGTTTACCTAAGAAGGCCTTTTTTCTCCCTCACCTGTTGGAGAGTCTTGCAGGATAGAGTATTCTAGGCTGGCAGTTTTTGACTATTTTAATCATGTATTTCTGTTCTCTTCCATCCCATAATATTTGAGAAGTCAGATATAAGCCTGCTCAGAATTCTTTATAGGTTATATATGTCTTCCCCCTAGCCATGTTAAATATTTTTTCTTAGTCTTGAACTCTTCAAAATTTCACAGCTGTGTGTTTTCTATAGATTTTAATATATTTAGGTAAGTAGGTGTTGTTTTAACTTAAATGTTTTGTTCCTTCTCCGAGTTTGGGAGATTTTCCCGTTGCTTCTTTGAAGTTATCTATTCCCTTTTCTCTTTTTCTGGGCTATTAGTTTTATATTGCCTTTCCTTTTGGAATTGGCTAATTCTTGAAGTGTTTTTTCACTCTCTCCCCCGTGTATTCCTCTTTCTTC
Source organism: Scalopus aquaticus (assembly GCA_004024925.1). NCBI lineage: Eukaryota > Metazoa > Chordata > Mammalia > Eulipotyphla > Talpidae > Scalopus > Scalopus aquaticus. Next base: position 4,256 of record PVIJ01010111.1, on the reverse strand, counting down.
TTATACCTGTATTTCTTGTGCATTATAATATTTGTGGTCCCTGATTCAATCTTTCATTTGGTCTAGTCTACCATCAAAGCTTTCTCCAGAGTTTTGTTTTCTCTCCTTGGTCTTTTTACATCCTATGTCTCTGCTATTTTTTTATTTAAAGTTTCACTCTCCACCTTCATTTATTTTGTTTCTTAGGATATGCATTTGTTTTTATGAATTTCCTTATATATCCTTAATAATCATTTTTGTGTTTTTTTTCCATTTTTTTAAAAATTTCTTTATCATGTCAATTTTGGACTCTGTCTCTGATAGTAATATATGATATGCCATGTCTTTGTGGGTGGCTTCTGGAAATTTGTTCTGTGGTCTAGCATTTCCTCGAGGGCTCAAGTTGCTATTTGGTGTATTTTTCAATCTTCCCTATTTGCTATTCTAAGAATTAAGCATGTGGAGCTTCTGCTTTTCTAGTAGATAGTGCTGTATCTAAGGAAAATTAATCTGTAAATTCCCCTTTTAGGGGTGAGGGAGGGTGTTGGGGTGGCCCCAGTCTGGTGACCGTTGTATGCATGGATATAGCTCATGCTTATGGTACTGCAGAAATAGCTTCCCTCTCTGGATTTCAGACCTGTGTTCCTGCAGTCTGTGGATTGGGTTTTCTACACGACTCCTCAGTGTTTTAGCTCTATCTCATGGTGTTTGCTTGATCCCTGTCTCTGCTTTATCCTCAGGCAAGTGGGTGGGGAAACTTGTGCCTTTCTGAGCTTTGTCATTTTTCACTGGGGGCCCTGTCCACCTGGCTCTCACCAGCACTCTTGTGCTTATCTTCCCACATTTCCATCCTTAGTCCACCGCAGATAGTTCTACCCTCCCTAGAAACCAGCGACCACAGCTGATGCCCCTCCTCACATGCCCTTCTTGTTGTCCACAATTTAATATCTTTCTCATCTTTTTATTTATTTATTTATTTATTTTTTGAGTGCCGTCAGCATGGGTCTCTGATGTTCAGAAGGTGCTCCGATTTTGCCCCAAAACAGGATCTTCCAAGTCCAGTGCCTGCCTGAAGTATACTACTTTATTCTTCTGAAAGTGAAGCAGGGAACTTTCTGTGACTCCCTCCCATCTTCCACCAATAATCCTGCATTTAGAAATTTTTACACCTCATCTTTTAATCATTTTAGATCCTTCAACTATGTTATTTTCTTCTTAAAGCTTTAATTTCCACTATCTGTCAGTTATGTTTCTCCTGTGGTTCATTTCCTTTTCTGAATTTTGTTGTTTCTTGACTAGCTTTCTGAGTTGTATTGTGAGTTTATTTTCTGTGTTTTCTCCATTTCTTTGAATTTTTTTATGATGACAGTTTTGATCTGGATGTCTGATCTGTGTATATGATTGGAAGGTAAAAATCATGGCTTTGTGGTTAGGTTCTGATGAGTTTTTTTCCTCCTCATTACAACATATTCTCTTGGGGTTTCAATATGCTATATGCTGTATTTTTCTGTCCGTCTATTTTGCTACTGTAAATTTACTATTTTTTTTTTTTATTAAAGTATCTGTAGCAGTCACTTAGAGATTTGCATTACTTCTGCTTTTTCAGCAACTGGCACTGTGGTCGTATATGTGTTTATGTCTGTGTTTAGTTTTCTTTTTGGCCTTTCTCAGTTTCTGTAGGTTTTTAGACCTGATTTTGCAACTGCTGAATAATGAGGTGGGTGAAGTCCCTAGAGGTATTCAGTCATTGGTAGGAATGTTTTCGAGGGGGCAGGTACTAGTTCATATTTGTGGCACTGCCTTATCTTATCCATCTAGGGCTCAGTGCCTTGAGTCTCTGCACTCTGCATTGTCAGTGTACTTCACAAGGTCAATGCCATTTCTGAGGGTTGATGGACAGAGATTGTAAGTCTAGTATACCATCCTTGTTCTAGCCACTGGGGACCCCACCCTACCGGTCATACCCATGTTCCTCTGCACGTTTCCCCTCAGTAAAGGGTATATACCTTTACAACATTCACCTCACCCAACCACAGACCTGCAGAGTATTGTAATTTGTGTGGGATTCTTCCTGTCCCAGAGCACAGCCTCCAAGCATTTCTCTCCAGTTATGCTTGTTCAGTGAAGCATGAATTTCTCATCTGGTGAGGTCTGTTGTTCCTTAGCCTTTGTCAGGACCTTGAGTTTTGCCCTAGTTCACTGAACCCTCTGGGTGCAGCTCCTCTGGTTAACTCTCAGATTATTCTCCTGGGTGTGAATCAGGGAACTTCCTCTGATACCATCTTTATCTGATCTTTTTTCTAGTATCCAGTGATTTGTTCTTAAGGGTCATCTGGTTATAGAAAATCATACAGGAGAAGTTGTGTCTCCCTCATTTCCATATGCCTACCACTTATGTAATTTCCTAAAATGTGGTAGGGTCAGCTAACATTTATTGAGTCATAAAATGGTTTTGGAAATTTTACATGTTATTGTTCTTATATCAAGATTCTATAATTTTTATTAAGAAATTTGTAGACTAATTTTATTCTATAGTAAACTAATATATTTGCTCTGGAGAAATTTATATCATTCAGCTTACTCATTAGTTACAGTAAATATTGTGTACTTCAAACTACCAGATGCTATTTTGGGCACGGAGGATATACTTAAGGAAACAAAATGGACAAAATCTTTGCACGCGTACATTTAATAATATAATCCTCATTAAATTTAAACTTCAGCTGAGTTTTTTTTAATTCCTAAAATATACTTTCATAATATCTCTCTTTAATTTTAATGTTGTCAATTGGCCTTTTACAACGAAAGAAGATACAGGGTTTTCTTGTATTAAAAAAAAAAAACAACTTTCATTCTTTCTTGGAATGGGTGGAACAATCATATCAATCACTTTCATCTTTAGTACAGTATACTTTAAAGGTTAATTATTCTGCCAAAATGATATAACCTTCCATACACTTCAGTCTGATACTCTTGGCCTCTTTCTTTTCAAATATTTTCTAACACTTCCAAATACTTTAAGTCCAAAAGATAAATATTAGGACACTTCAAAAAAAGACCTTTGTAAATACATATAAGAGATCTTGAAAAATTTCACAAACGATACTGAACTTTTGTTTTACCTCAAATTACAGTCTCTTATGGACAGTATCATCTTGCATATTAAAGAAGAGTAACCTTTATGTATTGTTTTCTGAAAGTTTTCATTTCATTTCATTTCATTTGTTTGGAAAACAAATCCAAATCTTTTACCCTACTTTATTTTTTTTTTTTTAAGATTTATTTATTTATACAGACAAGCTGGGGTACAGGCCAGAGGCGTGGGGCGGCGAGAGGGTTCGCCAGAGACAGAGTGGGGAGCAGAACAGGCAGATGGACTGAAATACACTGCTGAGGGGAGCAGCGGGCGAGGCAGGAGAGGTCTGCCGCACCATGTGGGATTCTCCCTGGCTGGGCGTCGAACTTGCATCGCTGCTGCCGACAGCGCCACAGCGCAGTGCTTAACCGCTGCGCCACCAGGGAGGCCCCCTTTTACCCTACTTTAAAAGATAAAAATATGAATTTGCTAATGTTGTGAGTAGACTAGCTATTTTTCCATTTTTCTATATATGTAAGATGAGGCAAAACATTTTTATATGACTGATTTTGTTATTTCTTGGCAGCATTTTCATTTGTCAGTGAAATCTTTCCATGTTATTTTAATTTTGAAAGTCTTAGTCATTGTAACTGGCACTTTTGTATATATCCTTAGTTCTCTAATATATTGTACCTTTAAATATTTTTTTTAAAGATTTATTTTTTTATTTATACATTACAAGCTGGGGTACAGGCCAGAGGTGTGGGGCAGCGAGAGGGTTCACCAGAGACAGAGCGGGTAGCAGAACAGGCAGATCAGAAATACACTGCTGAGGCGAGCAGCGGGCAAGGCAGGAAAGGTCGGCCGCGCCATGTGGGATTCTCCCTGGCTGGGCTTCGAACTCGTGTCGCCTGTGCCGACAGCTCCACAGCCTCCACAGCGCAGCGCTTAACTGCTGCGCCACCGGGGAGGCCTCTGTACCTTTAAATATTTTGGTACAATTTTTTTTTTTTTAAAGATTTATTTATTTATACATACAGCTGGGGTACAGGCCAGAGGCGTGGGGTGGCGAGAGGCTTCACCAGAGACAGAGTAGGGAGCAGAACAGGCAGATCAGAAATACACTGCTGAGGGGAGCAGTGGGCGAGGCAGGAGAGGTCTGCCGCACCATGTGGGATTCTCCCCGGCCGGGCGTCGAACT
>PVIJ01010110.1:0-62311 GCA_004024925.1 Scalopus aquaticus | reverse complement strand
CACATCTTCTTGATCCAATCATCTATTTTTGGACATCTGGGTTGCTTCCATACCTTTGCTATTGTGAACAGTGCCGCAATGAACATACGGGTGCATGTATCCTTTCGGATTAGTGTTTTTGTGTCCTTTGGGTAAATTCCCAAAAGTGGTATTGCTGGGTCGTATGGAAGCTCCATGTTGAGCAGTTTGAGGAATCGCCATACAGCTTTCCATAGTGGCTGGACCAGTTTACATTCCTACCAGCAGTGTAGAAGAGTTCCTTTTTCTCCACATCCTTTCCAGCATTTGTTGTTGCCTGTATTTTTAATGTGTGCCATCCTCACAGGTGTGAGGTGGTATCTCATAGGAAATACACACTTTCTATATAAAAATCCTTGAAGCTGTTTGGTACAACTAAAGAATATTTAGAAGAATATAAAACACTTTTAGCACCATCTAGTCTTTGAGCATCATCCTTGACTTTGCACTTAAACTTTTAGTTCCCTCAAAGTTGGGATGGATGGTTATTCCAGACTGCTATGTCAAAATGGTGAAAAGATAGTCTTAGAAGCATATTCAGGTATAAGTTTTCCAAATTATGGTAAAGAATATTTATAGTAGAAAATTCATTTCAGTTCATAGTTAAGAGGAAAGCATTTGAGAATTATTCCAGTGAGAGGGAGTATAAATAAAATTACTAATTGACAGCACTTCTGCTTTATCTTTAAAGCTCCAGTTTAAGTTAGTAATGGATTGCATCATTTTGGCCAACAAAAATTTCATGGTTCAACCTAATAGTAACTAAATATGTTGGAAATTTAGAAAGCTCCAGTGTTGAAATTAGCAGTTGAAGAAGCATTCTGAGCACTTTAACAAAATACAATATGAACACACCATTCATGAAAAAATGTACTCCTTTCAAGAATCTTAATCTTTGTGAAGGTTGAACTGAAGTCACCAAGTGGTTAAACTGCCCATCTGATTTACTGCAGAATATAATGATGCTTTACTTACAAACTATAGATTAAGAAATTTCAAGTGGACTATAGAAAAAACCAGGTAAAACTTGGTGATTTCATCTCCCAAATCTTATTAAAAAATCTTTCCATCTAGCTTGTTTAAAGTTCTGCATTTAGCAGGAATGTTTGAACATATTATTCAAAAAAGCAAAATTAAACAGACCTCAAGGTGACGTTATTTTACACTGAGATATTATACAAATATTTTTTTTAGCTCATGGAGTATGGCAGCTGAAAGGATTAATTTTAAATTTCAGTCAAACATGTCTAAATTGCAAATAGTAGAAACTGTGGTTTCCGGGTCAGTTGAAATCTCTTATTGGCTGGAATAGAGGAACACATTATTTCCCTGTAGGTAGCATACATAGCAGGCAGTTTTACATTTGGTTCAGACTCTTCTTTTTACATTGTTTAGTGCCCACCTTTTTTAAAACCTACTTTCAGAAAAAGATCTAATGAACTCATTTACAGGAGAGTAAAATGTCTGAGGTTTTACTCTGTGATCACGTTCTAAAAAAGATGGTGAGGGGTCTAGAAGCTGTTTCACAACTTCCCAAAAGTGACTGATTGGTATAGAGAAAGGAAGGAAGATGGGAGGGGGTAGCGATAGGACATTAAAGGCGCATATACTGTAATATTTAATACAGTAGAATAAGCACTAACAAGGAAGACTATAATTATAAGAATGAGGGAGAGGAATTCAGTTTATGACTCCAGAAATAAGAAAAATAGGTGAATGGTAGATTCCAGCATGGCAGGTTCTTTGTTTGGCAGATATTTTGATGGAAGGAAAAAAAAAATATTTGGATAGAATTTTCTAGAAATGTATCAACCCAAAGGAGAATTTACAAATCATTCTAATATACAATGTCACTCCCAAATCTGGTCACACATCAGAAAACCTGGGAAAGGGGCTTGTTGAAAGTACTTTTTTGTGTCTAACTTAAGTATAGGTAGGACTTTGAATCTTTTTTTTATCAGCAGCTGAGATAATTCTCATAGAGCTGGTCCATGAACCAGTACTGGAAATCATTGGTCCAAATTACCACTTGATTGAGGACATTATGTGCGGTATTTAGGTATCGGGTAAAAGATTGGGAGAAAATTCAGTTTTATTTCACTAAATATATTTTCAGGATGCTTTAGAATGTGTAATTTCTGCCCCACCTCCAACTCTGGCCCTGCAATGTTTTATTTTTTAAGGACTTTTTCAAGCATACAAAAAAGCTGAAAGAATTTTATAGTGAATCCTTAGATACACACTACCTGTTTTCTCTTAATAACATTTTACTGTGTTTGTTTTTCACATATCTGTTGAGGTAAAGTTTATATACAATGAGATGTACAAGCTTAAGTGTATCATTCTATGAATGTTGACAAATGCATGCAACTTTCAAAAAGTGGAACATTGTTAGCAACCCAGAAATTGCCTGTCCCATCCCAGGCAATCTCCAACCCGCACCCCTCCCTTAACTCCAACCAGAGAAACACTGTTTTGATGATTTTTCAACATTAGATTAACTTTGCCTATTCTAGACCTTCCATCATATAAATGGAGTCATTCACTGTGTATCTTTTGTGTAAAGATTCCTTCACTTAACGGGTTTTTGAGATTCATTCAGCTTGTTTTTCATATTGTTTATTTTATTGCTGAGAAATTTACGGCGTTTACAGTGTGCTAGGCCAAATAGAGAATCTGGGCTAACAAAGGTGAACAAAACCAGCCTTGATCCCTACTCTGTTGGTACCCACAATTTGGATTCCTTCCAAACCTTAGATATGTAGTCGTTATATCAGAGACTGTTTATCTTTGTGTTTTTTTGGTTCAAGCAGCTAATGGGGTGTAGACATAAGTGCTTTAGTTCTCCTGCTCTCCTCTTCCCTCTCAGTTATTGAGGAAACAAATCAACCTGTTAATAAATTAGCTCATCTGTTGAATGTTGTAGTTCTCTGTCAGTCTGTGTTTCTGTCTAGTCTAGTCTAGTCCAGTCTAATCTAATCTAATCTAATCTATATGATAGCTTCAGTATGCTCAAAGAAAAACAGAGGCCTATAGACTTAATACTTCTCTATGGAGAAGAAGGATTAGGCAGTATTTCACCTAGTCTTTCTTAGAAAAGAGAAGTAGAGTTAGGATAATTATTGAAGATTTTCCAAATTTAAAATTGTAAATGACCTAAGTAATTTGGGACCAAATTATTTAGTGACTCAGTCTTACGTTAGAGGGTTACCTTTAAGTTTCAAGAGAGGGTATAGATTCTGAAAATACTACTAGATTGAAGAAGAAAGTGGGGCCTCCCTGGTGGTGCAGCACTGTGGAGCTGTCGGCAGCTGTGGCTCGAGTTCGATGCCTGGCCAGGGAGAATCCCACATGGCTCAGCAGACCTCTCCTACCTCGCGCGCTGCTCCCCTCAGCAGTGTATTTCGGTTGATCTGCCTGTTCTGCACCCCACTCTGTCTCTGGTGAGCCCTCTCACTGCCTCACACTTCTGGCCTGCACCCCAGCTTGTATGCAAAAATAAAATAAATCTTAAAAAAAAAAGAAAGTGATAGCGGATTGTGAATTTAGGTTTCATATGGATGTTGAAACAATGGTAATCTTGAGCTGTAAGTCCCTATGTATGAGGCAGGGTGTCCCTTCCCCAGCCTAATTCATGTGAATTGCTGGGATAAGGACCCAGAACTGAGCAGTGATCAGGAATGATGAAGAATTGCTTTAAAACCAAGGAGTAAGTTGGATCAATAAATAAAATGGAGAGGTGAGATGAAGTGCAAGGTATATATCAAATTGGATTGTTGAGGATCATATTTGGGGTGGTGATACTGTTGATCCCCATTTTTCCGCATATGTGGATTCTGTATATATAGATAATGCCTACTTGCTAAAATTTATTTGTAATCCCCCAAATCATTACTCTTGGTGTTTTTTTGCAGTCACTTGTTGATTTGCATAGAACTATGAGAAATTTGAGTCCCCAACACACACATTCCAGCAGAGATCAAATAAGGTGATATTCTGCCATATTATTACATGCTCATGCTGTAAACAAGTGAACTTCCCCCCACCCAATATGTGTGGTCTATTTAGTGCCACATTTCCCAAATTCTTGTGCTTTTTGTTGGCTATGCTGCTGTTTTAAATACCCAAGTGTAATGCTGAAGAGCTATCTATTATTCTTAACCACAAGAAAACTGTGAACTGTGATGTGCCATGCAGAAAGAGCATGTGTGTTAGATAAGTTTCATTCAGGCATGAGTTACAGTGGTCTGGGCTGTGAGTTCAATGTTAATGACTTGACAGTATGTATTAAATAAGGTGTCATTAAACAGAAACACATAAAAAGAGGTTACATATATATTGGATGACAAAATTGTTTTCACCAGAAGCTTGCAATATCCCAAGTCTGTATTTCCCTTAGGACAATGGTTCAGTATTCACTAATTCAGTATTTGCAGTCACTTTATAGAACATAGCCACCCAAATGATGAGAAATTTCTAAGAAGTAGATAATCAGTAGTGGCATACTTACGGTTTGATTCTATGTCAATAAATGAAAAGAACTTGACTGTATGTCTCTAAATATAAATTGTACATTTTTTTTCACATTTTAATCTCTCTGAAATTGGGGTGTGTTTTACAGCTGATGGACTATCATAACCTAATTGTAACAATTTTTTTTCTCGTGATGGTATGTCTTATAATTGATGCTCTCTTAGATTTCAGGAAACATTACATCGGTGATTTTACAGATTATGAAACTAATAATCATCTGACTTTTTTATGTAAGAAGGTAGAACTTCCTTGACATTTTGTAGACTGATCTACTGACAAGGAATGATACATGCCTGACTTTGAGCTGTTTAAAAAATTTATATTTGAATTATAAACTATATGACTTTCAACTATCATATAAGATATAATGCCTCTTTTCCTATAGATTTATAGGATTTTTATTTTCCTGTCAGCTTTTTATTTTTGTCATAATATCCTTGAAAAGTTGACCATTCTGTCAACGGTTTTCACAACTACCTACCTACATTTTACATTCTTATGAAAGGTTCCTTTAATATCATATATGCATGGAAAAATTGTTCAAAGTTAGCATGTGGTACTCCCCTTTCTATAAAGGGGACACATGTCCAGAGGACATCATTTTAGTGTCATTTCATGTATACGGTGGCAGGCGTCTATAATCAGGAAAATTCTGTAGTTACTTTATGAATTAAACCTTTCTTGATTCATAGAGTGAGGTAGATTATACTTTATGGTCTTTTCCTCATAGTTGTCTTGATTATAGTGTCTGTATATCAAAGTATGACCAAGCCTTTATTCCTTTCTGAAATGAAAGACTTGTGAAATAATAATTAAAAAAACCTTAAGTTATTCATTGTCACTAATAGCTTTAATAAATTAAAGATAGAGAATCTTAGTTACACTAATATATGCATAACTTTGACATCAGAAGTACACTCTGGCCTTTATTGGATATACTCTTTGTCTTTGATGTTAGGTCATACATGTATATAGCTGGTAGGCGAGATAACTTGGGAAAGTAAATATTCTTTTTCACTATCAAATAGAATTCAGAACTGTTCTCTGAAGAGCTGTCACTTTTACATAGGAAAATATGGCAACGTAAAGAAAACTGTTTCCTTTCCACTTTGACTTAAAACATTTTTTGATGTGGTGGCTTCTCTTACACAGTCTTCATCATTCTCCCTCATATTTTTGCTCATCTCTCTACTAACACACAAGCTCTTTGACGCATGTATTCTGAATAGTCACATGAAAAAGAACAATAGAAAAGAATTCTGATGGAGCAAAATAAGCACAATCAAACCAAAGTTCTGACATGTATTGAATGATTACAGGAGCCATAATGGATCCTCTGTTCAAGCTCATTGGACCTCTTCTGGGGTCACCTTTATTTGAGTAGATTACAAAAAAAAAAAAGTGTACTCTGCTCCTTTTAGTATTTTAAGGGCATCCATCTAGGATCACGGGTGAATTGGTGTTGGGCTGCCCAAGGGGAATACAAAATGTAAAAGACATAAATAACAATAAAAAAAAAAAAGCAGCTATAACTTACATTCTCTTGTTGGCAAAAAAAAAAAAAAGGCATCCATCTAAAATCACATGTACTGAATAAAACCAAAAATAACTCCTTAATATCTACAATATTTCAGAACAAAGTTCAAATGAAGTCTGCCATGTAAATAGAAACTTGGGTTTTGGTGTGTATAGTATGATTACTGGCATTAGTGTAGTGCAAAGAAACTAGAAGTCACCTCATTAGAAATTTCAGGTTATCAGTGAATCAGGTGTGCTTTGGGTTGTTGGAGGGATAGGATTATAAGAAAATAATAAGTAATCCTGTTACAGTTTTTAGAGATAAACAGTCTACCACAAATTCATAAAAATAATATTTTCATCAGAAAAGCACCCTTTCCTCCTCTTGTTTAATAATTGTGAAGTGTAAATGTAATTCATAGTGACTGTTTATATATCATCAATTGTTCTTTAGTTAAGAAATAAAAAATTAAAGCAAAACCAGGAAGAAATGATCCATAAAGGCATTAGGTACATATGAAGGACCTTTGGTTAATGGGTATTTTTTAAAGTAATTCAAAAGGATAACATGTATCAAAACATGACACCAGAAGGGTGAAAGGTATTTAAAAGCCTACTCACTTTATATCATGGAACAATTTCAGTATTTTTCAAATGTTTAAGACTGCATTAAAAATAAATTACAGAGTTGTGTGCTTTCAATGCAGGTTCATTCAGAGATGGAAAAAAAAAAGCCCTTTGTAAAGTATGGAAACCATCTTGAGTTAAACAAATGCCAGAAAAAATTATAATTGTAAAAATGAGATGTCGACTATCGTTATTACAGTGGCTGTGTTGTTTCCAATAACAATTTGGCATTTTATTTAGTCTGTAACAATCTACAATTGAAATATAAAATAAAGATTTTTCTTTTATTTTCCTCTGAAGTTCCGTGCCAAGCTAAGCAGAACTGAATGAAACATCTGTGCATGATTAAAACAAGCTTTCCTATGGGGTTTTGAATAGAAAGTAAACATGGATTTTATCCATAGTCAACAGCATTTACAAATGTAAAGGGAGGAAGCTACTGAGTTTTTGAAGAATGAGCTGTTAGAGAGGAAATAGAAGTATGGAACGGCAGATGGCGATAATTACTTCCATACGGTGAAAGGCTTCTATTAAAAAATATGATAGTGAGCTGCTCTGGTTGGGTGATACTTTATTGAAGTAACCTTTGTGACTTATTTTCTATCTTTGTCTTAGAATAATCGCATTGCTTGAAACTAAGCAAATATATGTGAAAGATTTGTCTGGAAGTATACATTGATTATCATGAGTGAGAAAACCCTGTGTTGGGCATTATCCACAAAGGTGAATCTCCCCACTGGACACTTACCTATCTCTTTAATCTGGGATTTTCAAGTCTGTAATCTCACTACTTAACTTTATTTGAGCCAATCATAGTTTCCTAACTTCATGGGGCTGTGTTAGATAGTGCTTAAGAACCATGCTTTGGTCCCAGGCTGCCTGGATTCAAATTCTGTTTCCCCCACTTACTAGCTGTGTCAGCCTGAGGCTTTGCCTAATCTATCCATCCATGCCTCAGTTTTTTTGTCTGTTCAGTGGGGATAGTTATAATGTCTACCTTTGAATGTTATGAAACCTACTGGTACAAATGTAAGGATTAAAATGAAGTAATATAAATATATAAAACACATGTCTCCCAGAGTCACATGGGTCCTGCCCTAGCCCTAGCTGCAACAGAATATCTATAATTACACAGTCATATGTTGCTTATCAGTACAATTTTTTTTGATTATATATATCCACTACAGTTTTGTTCTTAGAGTTATTAACTTGTATCTAACTGTTCTAATATGACATATACATTTTGGAACATATACGAAGTATTTTTAGAGAGTAAGATGTAAAAAAAAAGTATGTAAAAAGCTTGAGCATTTTTTCCTCATATCCCAGTGTGTTAGGATTCAGAGATCACTGGTTTAGAATATGTTTGCTGAGGTGAACTAATCTGAAAAGAGTAGTACTGAATGCGACTACCTCAGATCTTCTTGCAAAAACCAAAACACAGGTTCAGAGCTTTGGTGATCGGCTTCTCCCCTTCTCATGCACATGTCAAGGCCAAATCTTCTCCCCAGGGATTTGCATTTCAACAATTATTTTGTTTACTTTTATCCCTATGTTCTTTGTACTTTTTTATATTGCCAACCAGCTCACAATTTGCTGTTATGACCTTAACAGTATTCAAAATTCTCTGTTCTTAGAGATAAAGATAAAATAAGCTCTTTGTTTTTAATTGTTGATAAAGGTTTCCTCACTTCCACCTCACATCAATTTTCTTCCCAACTGGCAGGGTTGCAGTAGCTTTCTTAGTTCTGGGTCACCAACAACCCCTCAGTTATACTACATTAACATGCAGAGATGCTAATCTTCTTTTGTTCTCTCTCACAGCCTTTCTCTGGCTTTATAATTATCCAAGGTGGTAACAGCTCTTAAGAACGTACTCTGTCACCTTGAAATCAAGTGGATTTTAACTGAAAACTCAGGCACGGTATTAAAGGTATTTTTTCTCTCAGCTATGAGAAGTCAGAGAGAATTTGAATAGACAGTCCTTGGTTATAATACTTCAACGACCCGATTCCCATTACCCTGCATAATGTAGGATGTTGACATTATATTCACACGTGAAATCCTTGTCATTGAGAGTGGGAAGGAGAGGGAGTGCTACCTGGAATAAGGACACAATAGGATGACACTACAGAGCAGTGACATAAAACCCCAAGTAATGGCAAAAATTATTTTCCACTTCTTGTCATGTCGATCTTAGAATTCACATGAGGTCCTCTGGTACTTTCTTCATGATTCTGAGTGACTGCTGTTGTGGTTCTCAGCAGTGTTCAGAGCATACCTTGTTACACAATTCCATGAAGTACACATTGACATTGATTTTATATATATGTACATATATATGCCATATATATGGTTATTAAAACAAAATATTTGAATTATGTCCATAGAATCATATCTTATAATCAGAAGAACTTTTTTGTTGAAGACGACCTTATAGTTAAGTTTGCATTTGGGTGATAATGCATAGTCTTTTATAGTGTTAAGATGTTGGAGATAGAAAAAAAAATCTTTACTAACATAATGACACCAACTTTGTGGTAAATATCCAAGAACAAAAATATGGTAGTACACATTCCTATTTATCTAGAGAGATTTAGGAAGATAACTTTAATTTAATTAACTGCATCTTCTATACACCGAGTAACAATTTATAAATAATTTGGATACAACAAAAAACACAAACATCAAAAATAAGGTCTTTCAGGGTTCTTATAAGAACATCTTCATAGCCTAGAGTTAAATATTCTTACTCCTCTTCTAAAAATCATACAAGGAGAAAACAACATAACGTTTATTTTATTTTATCTTTTAAAAGATTTATTTATTTATGCATACAAGCTGGGGTGTAGGCCAGCAGTGTGGGGAAGGTGAGAGGATTCACCAGAGACAGAGTGGGGAGCAGAACAGGAGGATCGATTGAAGTACACTGCTGAGGGGAGCAGTGAGCGAGGCAGGAGAGGTCTGCTATGCTATGTGGGAATCTCCCTGGCCGGGTGTCGAACTCATGCTCCAGTGGCTCTGGATAGCTTCATAGTGTGTTGACTTGTTGCACCACCAGGGAGGCCCAACAACATAACATTTAGAATCAGATACAGGTGGACCCTTGCTCTGAATGATGAGAAAGAGTCAACCTTTGATCTGGGGGAAGACTGTTCCAGATAGAGGTGATGGTAGTTACAAAAATCCTGGGATAGAAGTGAGATTATGTACTGGAGGATCAGAAAGGAGGCCTGTGGGACTTGATTAAAGTGAGAAATAGGGAGAGTGTTTTTAGATGAAAATGCAGAAGTAAGGTAGGAACTTCAACATGCTAAATCTTTTAGGCCAGAGTAAGGAATTTGGATATTACAACACGATAAATAGTTATTGGAGCAGTTTAAACAGGACAGTGACATGGTTTGATTTGCTCTTTAAAAGATTACTTTGTTGTTTGGACAATTGGTGAAATTTGGAAAAGATCTATAGATCAGATAATGAAATTGTTGCTGTGTTAATTTCCTGGTTTTGATAACTGTGCTCCGTTTATGTAAGACAAAGTTCTTATTTTTAGAAAATACACCTGGAAGTATTTAGGGGTGAAAGAGTGAGATGTCTCAAATGTTTCAGAAGGAAACATGGGTGGAGAGAGAGAACGGTAAGCAAATGTAACTTCTTGGGGACTTGGGGGAAAAAGTACACACACTGTTTTGTTCTTTTCTTGACATGTAACTTTTCTCTGAATCTGAAATGATTTAAAAATTAAAGAAAGAAAAATAGTACTGGCCTGCATGAAGAATTATGTATAGGTAAACAAATGTGGGAACAGGAAGATTAATATAAGAACTATTGCAGAAATCTAGGGGAGCAGTGGTGGTTGCTTAGATTGAGACAGTAGTAATAAAAATAGAGAAAAGTGTCATGTTCAAGACACACTGTTGATTTGGCTTCCTCATGAGTTTTTGTGCTTGGTGAAAGAAAAGAATGATATATGACTGGTGTTCTTGGTTGTGGTGCTACAAGTTTCTGAGATGGGAAGACTGAAGTTGTTCAGAATATAGAAAATGTCATCCTGGTCATTTGAGGTTTAGATTACTGGAGTTCTTGGTAAATAGTTATGTTCTGCTTTTATAAAAGTTTATTACTTATTCTGATAAAACTAGAGATTATGTACTTGTAGTCATGTCATGTTTTTTTTGTTTAATTGATGGGGTCTCTGAAAGATTTGAAAGATTATACCATTTTGTTGCAGGATAGTAAGCATGTGAGTAGGTTGGTGAAAATCCAATACCACATTTGGCTAAACAACTCAGAACACTATCTTGCTGATACTGATAATACATAAATAATTATATAGAAATATAGGTATATATATGTGTGGTAAAAATAATATGGGCTTGTAATTCCAGCACAGTCAAGCTACAAGTAAATTTACCCTCTCTTCTCATTACATGTTCCAGAAAAATTCTCCATTAGTGTTTAGATGTTTCTCTTCCACACATATATCCCTATTTACCAGTTCCCAACCCTCTGCATACAGACACATACATAATGTGATTTATCTGTTTTTTTTTTGATACAAATGGTATTGTATTAGTTACATTTTGCTGTGTAACAAAGCCCCCCAAAATATAGCAATTAAAAAACCAAACACTTATTTCTGTGGGTTAAGGTTCTGGGTATGGCTTAGCTGGATCCTTTTCATCTAGGTCTATTATGAGGTGTTGGGTGGGACTGTGATCTCATCTGAAAGTTAAATTGGGAAAGGATTTGCTTTCAAGCTCACTCATGGAGTTATTGACAGGATACTGTTATTGGTGAAGCTGTTGGGCTAAAGCTTACATTATCTATTGGCTGGAGACCTCCCTCAGTTCTTTGACACATGGGCCTTTTGATAGGGCAGCTCACAACCTGGCAGCTGGCTTCCTATTACAGTAAGAAAAAGGAAGCCATTCTCTTCATGTAAACAAATATCAGAAATGATATCCCATCACTTTTACCATATTCTATTCATTATAAGTGAATCACTAGGTCCACCCACACTTAAGAGGAGGGAATCACATAGTGTGTGAATATGGTGGTCATTGGTCAATGTGATCATTGGGGGTCAGCTGAATAGCTATAGTTATCTGTAGTTACATGGTGTATCTATAGTTATGTAACAAAGTTTTCAGTTAATAATGTTTTGTGAATATTGCTTCATGTTAATATATAATATATATAATTATAATTATGTATTACTATATAATTATATATATTATATATTATATATCATATATCATATATTATTATATAATAATTATATAATGATATGTTATTATTAATTATTATTATAATAATTATATTATAATATAATGTATATAATATAATATAATATATCTACCTTAAATTCTTTTTAATTGTTGTGCGGTATTGCTTTGTATGGTTACATCACAATTAATTTAACAACTCCCTATTGGTTAAAATTTGAATTATTTTTATAGTGAACATTATTATATTTCTTTGACATTAGTCTATAGTTTTTTTAAAAGCTTAAACTTTTTTAGGATGATTTTTTTTTTGTTTCGTATTTACAACAGATGAGTGGAAGATATAAGATTTCCCATATATCCCTTATCCTATACATGCATAGCCTCACTTACTAAACAACATCCCTTCCCAGAATGGTTTTTTTTATTTACCAAGGATAAACCTACATTTACACGTAATCATAATCATCAAAGTGTATAGTTAAGGTTCACTATATCTTCTCTGGGTTTGAACAAAAGTATAATGACAGATATCCATCATTAGAATATCATACAGAGTATTATCACTGCCTTAAAATTCCTCTATGTTCTGTCTATTTATCTCTTCACTCAATTCCCATCCCTGGCAACCAATGTAATTTTTTATTGCCCCTATGGTTTTGCATTTTCCAGAATACCATATAATTGAAATTTGTAGTATATAGCCTTTTATGATTGACTTGTTTCACGTAGTAGTATGCATTTAAGTTTCCTCCATGTCTTTTTGTGGCCTGATAGCTTTATTTTTAAATACTGAATAATATTGCATTGTCTGATGTATTGTGGTTTATTTATCCATTTACTCACTGAAGGACATCTTAATTGCTTGTAAGTTTTAGCATTATGAATGAAGCTGCTATAAACATACATGTGCAGATTTTTTGTGAGAAAATATGTTTTCACCTCATCAGGTAAATTCCAAGGAGTGTGAGTTCTAGATTGTATGGTAAGAGTATGTTTAGTTTTATAAGAAACTACCTAGTGGTTTTCCTAAATGGCTATAGCATTTTGCATTTCCACTAGAACTGAGAGTTCCTGTTGATCCTTATTCTCCAAACACCAGCATTTGGTGTTGTCAGTGTCCAAATTTTGGCTTTTTTGATAGGTGTACAGTGACATCTCATTGTCTAATTTGCATTTCCTTTGATAACATATGTGATATATCATTTTATGTTATTTGCTATCTTTTTTTCTTTAATTTATATCCTTTACATTTATCTTTTATTTTCCTAGGTGAGTTATTTGTTAGGCTCTTTGGTGCATTTAAATTTTGTTTTTTACTCTTGACTGGTGAGAGTTCTTTGTATATTTTGGATAACAGTCCTTTATCAAGTGGGTCGTTTGCATATATGTTCTCCCAGTCTGTGACTGTCTTCGCATTTTCTTGATATTGTTTGCTTTTATAGAGCACATATTTTAAATTTCAGTGAAGCCCAGCTTATCCATAATTTCTTTTTTGGGTCATGTCTCTGGTGTTGTATGGAAAAAGTCATTATCCTATTCAAGGTCATGTAAAGTGCATATGGACACCCAGAATAGTATTGAATAGTATTGAAGAAGAACAAATTTGGAGCACAGAGTTGTTAGAGGTGGGAGTTATTGGACTTCAAGACTAATTATAAAGTTACAGAAATCAAGAGATGTGTTACTGGTGAAAGAACAGACAAACACATCAATGTAGTAAAATAGAGAGCCCAGAAATAGACCTCCATAATTACCAATAATTATGACAATTACCACAATTTTCAACTGCTCTTTGACAAAGGGGGAAAGGCAATACAATGGGGTAAAGATAGACTTTTAAGTAAATGGTGCTGGAACAACTGGACATCCGCTTGTAAGAACATGGTCTAAACTTTACACCCTTCAAAATATTAATTCAAAAAGAACTATAGATTTATATGTAAAATGCAAAATGTTAAAACTCTTAGGAGATAATATAGAATTTATGATGTATATTTTCATGATTCTAATTTGTATCCTTTCATTTCAGCTTGAAGAATTCCTTTTATCATTTCTTGTAAGGTTTAGTGGTTATGAATTCTCTCAGCTTTTGTTTGAGAAAGTTCTTCATATCTGAAGGATAACTTTGCTGGACAGTACTTTTTGTTCTCACACCATTCTTTCCTGGTTTGAAAGGTTTCTGCTTAGAAATCTAGCAAGAACCTTATTTGGTTACTTGGTTAAATTATAAGCTTCTTTTCTTTTTCTGCTTTGAAGATTTTCTCTGGTTTGGTTTTTGAAACATTTATTTAATGTGTTTTGGAGAGTATCTCCAGTTGATTTTGTTTGGGAACCAATGAACTTGGTTATTAAAGCTTCTTCACAGATTTGGGAAGTTCCTCAGCCATTATTTTATAAAATAAGCTTTCTGCCACCTTCTCCCTCTTTTCTTCTTGAACTCTAATAATTTTCTACTGGTTGTTTAGATGATATCCCATAGATCACATATACTTTTTTCACTCTTTTTTTCCTGTGTTTTCCTCTGACCGAATAATTCCCAAGTTCCTGTCTTTTAACTCACAGATTTTTCTGTTAATACTTTCTGCTCTTGATACTCACTTGCATTTTTCATTTCCTTCATTATATTTTTCAGCTCCAGATTCTGGATGTATTGATTTCTGGATATTAAGTGTCTCATTTCGTTCATGTATTATTTTTCCTGATTTCATTGAATTGTCTTTCTTGTAGCTTATTGAGTTTCCTTTAAACAACTATTTTGAGTTTTTTATTGAGTAAACTGCATATCATTATGACTTTGAAATTGCTGAATGGAAGATTATGGTGATGTTACGTTTCTTGATTTATTGTGTTCCTTGACATGTTGCATTGGTTTCTTCATATTTAAAATAGCAGTCCCCTCTTCCAGTAATAAACTGCCTTTAGGAGAGAAATACTGTCTGCTCTACTAGTGATTCTGAGACTTTCTCAGATCATCTCTGTTCCATGCTTTTTGTCCCCACTTATTAGATTTCTTAAGCTTTTATGTCTTTTCTTGATCTTGCAAAGCACTAGGCCTGGTGCTAACAGACTCCCTTTTATTTTCCAAAAGATAGTGCTAAATCTCAAGCTTCTGGTCTCTCCCTGGCCAGTTTTCTGTGTATGCTCACTGGCCATGAGCCAAAGCTTGCTCACAGTGCGGTGATCAGAGCATGCACAGTGAACCAGTCATAGGGTTAGGGTGTCAGGGTGAAGTGCACTGAGTTGTGGCAGTGTGCATGGGCTTGTTGGAATCTGTAAGTGAAGCATTCCCAGTGGACCTCAGGTCGGTATCATCTTTTTTTTTTTTTTTTTTTTAATGGAGGTAACACTTTACAACACTGTGAGTTAGAGGTAAATACTCTTCCCTTCAGATGTTGCTACCAAACCACACCCTGGGTGGGCTACTTGATGGAGTCTGTGATGCGGTTAGGCTCCATGTCCCTTTAATGCCTTCTGTGAGTTCGGTCTGTTGCATATTCCTATCCAATTTTGGTCCCCACAGTAATGCAGCTTACACTTTAGTGCTCTGAGCGGGGCAGCAAAGAAGTAGGAACATCCTTGGCAGTCCTCTCACACATTGATGAGGTAGCTGGGTGCTAACTTAGATGCTTTCACTTTCCCTGTCATGATAAATCATGGGTGGAGAAGATCTTTCTTTGCCCCAAACTTTTCTTTGGGGGACGTGTGGAACAAGTCAAATCAAGCTATTCTTATTATCTTTAATGCATCCAAACTATGTATCTATATTTCTGTATCTATATATACACACACACACATATATATATACACATATCAAAATAAGTAATGTTTATATATGTATATTTAAAAATGTGTGTGTGAGGCCTCCCCGGTGGCGCAGCGGTTAAGCGCTGCGCTGTGGAGCTGTCGGCAGCGGCGACGCGAGTTCGACGCCCGGCCAGGGAGAATCCCACATGGTGCGGCAGACCTCTCCTGCCTCGCCCACTGCTCCCCTCAGCAGTGTATTTCTGATCTGCCTGTTCTGCTCCCCACTCTGTCTCTGGTGAACCGTCTGGCCGCCCCACGCCTCGGGCCTGTACCCCAGCTTGTATGTATAAAAATAAAAAATAAATCTTAAAAAAAAAAATGTGTGTGTATATATTTTTTTCCCTCTGTTGCTTCAAATGTGTACTGGAACTTCTCTGGAAACCCAGGCTTCCATAAAAACTTTATTATCATAGACAAGCCATGGCTGATTATCAAAGACAGTGTTTTCTAGGGGCTCTTGAACCATGACTTAGAGGAGCAGAAGCTGGTTCATGGGCTACAGCATGATTCACAGCTAGGACTGAGGTCTGTATACCTGTTGGCTGGTGAAAGGGTGGGTGAAACTCCTCCTCACTAACTTAGTGTATGGTGCTGGACCCCATAGCTCCCGCAGGGCACTTTTGTCCTTGTATGAATGCTGAATAATTGTTACTGTAGTGGGGAACAAATACAGGATGTCTCATTCTGCCATGATGCTGATGCCATTCCTCATCTTGTACATTTTGATATGTGGTATTCTCATTGTTCATTCTTTAAAAAAATTCTTTATATTAGGAACAATTTTAGTCATACACAAAAGTATGGAGACTAGAATAATGAAGCCCTTGTTTTTTAGCACAAATTTTAACAAGTATGACTAATCTTGTTTATCCATAACTGTATTTTCCCAACCTTCTGTATTATTATTATTATTTTTATTATTTATTTACTTTTAAAAGATTTATTTATTTATGCATACAAGCTGGGGTACAGGCCAGAGGCTTGGGGTGGTGAGAGGTTCACCAGAGACAGAGTGGGGAGCAGAACAGGCAGATCAGAAATACACTGCTGAGGGGAGCAGCGGGTGAGGCAGGAGAGGTCTGCAGTGCCATGTGGGAATATCCCTGGCCGGGCATTGAACTCTCATCGCTGCTGCCAGTAGCTCCACTGCGCAGCGCTTAACCGCTGTGCCAGCGAGGAGGCCCCCAACCTTCTGTATTATTTTAAAGCAAAGTCAGATATTATTTTATCTATAAGTACTTCTATTTACATCTTTAACGGATTTGGTCTCTTAAATAAATAATAATATCCCCTCATGAAAACATTGCCAAAATTCTTTTTTCCCCATTTGGATTGAGATATAATTGACATACAGCACTTTGTAAGTTTAAAGTGAACAGCATAATTATTTGACTTACTTATACAAAAATTCTCTGTATCATTTTGATATAAGCCAGACAGTGTTTAAATCACCCCCACTTGTGAATATCTTTTTATACTTGGTTTGTTTAAATCAGCATCCAAGTAAGTGACACACATGGCACTTGGTTATTATGTCTCTTTCAGTCTTTATCAGTCCTTCCTCTTTATTCTGTTATTATTTTTTGTTTGGGCATTTACTGTATGAAATTTGGCTTACTGTACCTCTATGGTATTATCTATCTCTGTATTTTCTCTAAGTTGGTGATTACAGCTAAAGCCTTTGTCAGATTCAGTTTGAGTCAAATATATTTTGCAAAAATCTCTTATAGGTGATGTTGTGCACTTCCTATTATACCATATCAAGAAACCCATAATGTCTGATTGTTCCTCCTCTTGTGATATTAAAATTGATTATGGACTCAAGTGTTTCCTGCCTGATTCATCCATTATAGAATACCTATATAGGGTTCCATTATAGGGTCAACAGCCATCCATGTTCATCATCCACACACATTTTTTCATTGGGTGTTGCAAAATGGTGAGTTCCAGTTTTCTTTATATCAACTATATGTTTACCCTAAAGTATTTTTCTTTTTCTTTTTTTTTTTTTTAGATTTATTTTTTTATTTATACATACAAGCTGGGGTACAGGCCAGAGGCAAGGGGCGGCGAGAGGGTTCACCAGAGCCAGAGCGGGGAGCAGAACAGGCAGATCAGAAATGCACTGCTGAGGGGAGCAGCGAGCGAGGCAGGAGAGGTCTGCCGCACCATGTGGGATTCTCCCTGGCCGGGCGTCGAACTTGCGTCGCCGCTGCCGACAGCTCCACAGCACAGCGCTCAACCGCTGCGCCACCGGGGAGGCCCACCCTAAAGTATTTTTCATAGAAACGTGCTGGATAAGTTCTTGAATCTTTTACTTATTATTTTCCAGAATATGTTAGGGCTCTCGAAACCTCCAGAAGTAACCACTTTTAAAGTACTCCAAGTACATAGATTTGTGTATGTACATTGTTGTCGTTATATTTTCATTGTTCACATTTTCCATCCCAACTTTGGCCAGTGGGAGGTCCCTTGCATTGACCCTAAGTCCTTTTCACTTGGCCCTTGTGGTCTTTGATAGCTTCCTTATTTTATGGTATAAGATGTCCAGATTGTTTTTTCATCTGGAACCTGTTGTTTCTCTAAAAAGTTGTAATATTTTTTAGTGAGATGCATCATTAATACTGAAGAGTCTATAATTTTATTTTTAGATATTGAGTTATTCAGAAGAGTGTTTCAAAATTCCTCAGAGGTCAGGTTTTTACTTTGCTTTTGTTAATTATTTTTATTTTCCTCTAGCCAGAGAATACAGATATTTGATTTTCTTGTGGCTTACCATTGGGTTAATTAAAAAATGTTTTATGAACATTTGAAAAAAATTCAATAGAGTTATTAAATCAATTTTTAAGTTGTTATTCATAAACATACTTATTTTTTATTATTTGTAGAATTTTAAGAGGGTTGTGTTAAAAACAACTGCTAATATAGTGGTCTGTTAATTCCTTTATTTCTAAAGCATATTTTGGTTTACTTATTTTGAAGGGATGTTGTTTAGTACATAGCATTATGTAGAAAATCTGATTATTCTCATGTGTAAGATGGATAATTGAGACAATATAAGACTACATTGTCCTTATTAAGGATTAGACCCCACAAAGAGCAGCTGTAAATTTTTCACTTTTGTAAAAAATTATTTGAATTTTGTTGGTACCTCAAGAAGAGTTGAAAATGTCATTTTGTGGGAGTTGGGGTGCTAGTTAATATATGTAGTAACTTAATAACATAGCAAGAAGCAAATAGCTGAATGAATATATGAATGAGACATGATTGCACAGTGGTCAATATAATTATTATTAGTTGCACACAATTTCCTTTAATATTGCTCTGTGGTAACCTGGTAGTCTCCATAAAACAAAGATGTTTGCAGATTATGGGTGTAGTCAGGATGCCCATGGATTGTGACTTTTCTTTCCCTGGAACACTGTGAAATTACAAGTTTACCTTAAGAAGGTACAGTGTATTATTACCTGAATGACCATAGTAAGTGGGGTGGGTGCTAAGATGGCATGTGTGACAGGCGATGTTAACTGACCTTTCAACACACACTGGCATGGCCTAGTCAACAGAGCCTGCCACCTACAAGTCTCCTTCCATTTCAGCTGTTTAAAAATACAATTTCACACATTCTTTCATTTTATTAATGAAATGCTATGCTTCAAACCAAGGCGCCTGCCTGCCAGGTGGAGCTATAATTATGCCTGGGCAGTCTGCAGCTGTGCTTAGTTGTAAAGCTTTAACTAAAGAAAATAGAATTTCAGTTGCTTTTATGCATCTCATAATATTTCTCTAAATCAGTACACTTATATGACAATTAAATAATTTCTAAAGAAATTACTAACATTAAAAAATTTTTTTGTGGCCAGACATTGAAAACCTGGTGGTAAAAATGACCTGCTTTTTGGTTGTCTTTCAGCTAAACTAACCCTAAAATTATTTTGTTTTCTTAGAAATGGAATAATCCATTTCTTTCTTGACTCCTCTTATTTTCTCCCACCCCCTATCCTCAATCTAATTGCAAATCTTCTAGCTCTGATTTTGAAATAGATCCAGGATCCAGCCACTCTCACACCCTGACGGTTACAGCCTGAGTTAAAACTATTGTTTTGTGCCAGGGCTGCTGCATGAACCTTCTTTATGGTTTCTGCTTCCTTTCCGTGATGAATTCTACACCTGGACAGAATGATCTCTTTAAATGGTCGTAGATTAGGGGTGCTTTTCCTCTGTTCTAGATATAAATCAAGAGTTGTTGCTGTGGTTCTTTAGGCATTACCTGACCTGGATCCTTCTGGTTCTCTGCTCTCATAGGCTACAACTCTTTCCCCTTACTGCTGCACACAATCTGCATTTGCCTCCTTGCGGGTCATGAACACAGCGAGCATGATACCCACCACAGGGCTTTTGAATTGACTGTTCCCACTGCCGGGAATAGCTTTCCCTATACTATGTACATGGTTTACTCTCTAATTTCATTCAGGTCTCCTTATAGACATAACCAAGAGGGTAAGTCACTATTTTAGGGAAGGCCTTCCCTAATAATAAATAAAATGAAATAAATAAATAAATAAATAAATAAATAAATAAATAAATAAATAAATCTCCTTACCTGGATTTATTTGTTCTCTTTTTAGTAACTTTTAGTATGATAATGTGTTCCTAGTCATGCAAATGAAAGTTCTGAGAAAGCCCAGGTTGTTATGTTCATGTTACATTCCTGTGCCTAAAACAATGATATCATCAATGCTCAGTCAATATTTATCAAAAGGGTGCAGGAAGGCCACATCTTTTGCACTAAGAGCTAGTCCTCTGTTTCTGGGAAAGTCACATATACTTGTGGAAAGCTGGACGTAGTAATCCAGAGCCACTTCTTTATGGGATTGCAACCTAACTATGTGTAACATGGTTTACTGAATAATTTCTCATAGCTTTTTGGGGCACAATGTCTTAGCATTTATGAGCCCTTCTTCACATATTATCTCACTGAAGTGTCATCAGTGCTTTTCTCATTTTAGAAGGGAGAAGAGAGAGACTCAAAAATGTGGAATCAAATCCTTATTTTTTAAGCTCAGAGAACTTTTTCTGTCCAAACAAAAATATGTTTGTGTCCTTTTTAGATGGATAGACTTTTCATCTAAAAGCTTGGGCTAACCCACTTAAAACATGGCAGTTGGTTTTCCAAGGGGCTTTCAGAGGTCAGGCAAGAACTTCAAATCTCTTAAGGTCCAGATTACATGTGGTACAATGTCACTGGCACCACATGTGGACTGGTGCTATGATCAAAGTAGGTCAGATTTTAGAAGAGGAGGATAAACTCTATCTGCTGACAGGGAAGTGGCAAGATTGCATTGCAAAATGTATATTGCAGCCATATTTGGAAACCCAATCTACCCCTAAAAGTCATCCTAAAAATTGTCATTTTTATCACCAATACAGAATAGGGAGTTTTAATTTTTAGATTAATTAATATATTTTACATCATTGTTTCTTTTTGTACATTGCATGCTTTTTCTCTGAGGTATAGTCTCTGTAAAATTCCCACCACCAATTCACCCGTGTACCAAAGCCATAGTCCCTTGTGTTCTTCCCTCCCTGTTTTGATCCCTCTCCTTCCTCCTCTCCTGCAGAGTGCCTCTGATTAATAGTTGCCTGTTAATTTTATCTTTAAATTTATTATAATTATTTTTTTTCCTGATCCCTAATTTGGTTCCCCTATGTTCCTCCTATAAGGGAAACCGTTCGATATTTTTCTTTTTCTTTCTGGCTTATTTCGCTGAGCATAATCCCTTCCAGCTCCATTCATGTTGCTGTGAATGGCATGAGTTTATCTTTTTTGATTGCTGAATAGTAGAATAGGGAGTTTTTAAAAAGACCATGATGATAATCATCTTTTTGAAAAGCTATGGGTATTCTTTGGTGTTCTGGATATTGTGGAAAAATTTCTTTTACATGGTACCCTCCTCATTAGGTGTGACATTGGATCATAGAGGTATGTAGTTCCTCTTGATTATGACAGCATTAAATATACCTTCAAAAGAAAGAATTAAAGCTATATTTTGAAATGGTATTCAGTTCTCCATATTTCATATGTGTAGTTACCAGTTGTACTTTGCAGCACAATTTAATGAAGCTGATGTTACCCTATTTGTCAAAAGGAAGCTTGGACAAGATAATGTAGACCAATCATTGCCATTCACTCAAAATAATAGAATAAAATTCAAGGTTATATATCCTGTGCTACTAATACGTGATTTTGTTCTGTTCAAGAAATGGAGACTTGACATGTTGTTAGGGATAGTAGTCATTCAAATTAAAAAACGTAATAGTTATACAGGTGATTTTAGATTCATTATTTCTCTTCAGCATTTAAATATTCTAGCACATGACTAGGCATATGGTGAGACACTGAATGCATATTAAAAATATTGGATATTATCTACAGAATCATTTTATTTTGTCTTAGAAATTTCTTTTTTGGGGGGAGGAAGTAAAATACTGTGATTAACTGACTGTAGATACTCACTGTACACTACCTTTTTATAGATCTATGCAAACTATATCCACATAGTATATCTAGTCATTGTTGTAACTTTCACTTTATCACTACCATTTTTAATTTTTGACATTCTGGTCTCATGTTTTAATTTCTTACCCTATTCTGTCTCTCCCAATTCATCCTCCACTGCTTGGCAGGACACTCTGTCTGGAATTGCTGAGTTAACAACTTCCTTTGCTGTGATCTTGTAATTCTAATCTTTCTCTCATGAGAGAACTTTGTGAATTCTAAGACCATATGCTGCATATCCCTATTTTGCCTCTGAAGTAAGTTCCAGACACGTGACAAATGTGGTCAAACTATTTACAGCAGATATCCACAGGAGCA
This sequence comes from Scalopus aquaticus, assembly GCA_004024925.1. Lineage (NCBI taxonomy): Eukaryota > Metazoa > Chordata > Mammalia > Eulipotyphla > Talpidae > Scalopus > Scalopus aquaticus. The sequence continues at coordinate 39,703 of PVIJ01010110.1, read as the reverse complement.
TTCATACTAAGCAACTGGGAAACTTGGGTTGATTCATAGAAAAGTCTCTGTTTGACTTGACTGTCATAAACAATGAAATCACAAAAGTAAATACTCACATCTGGCTGTCTGGATCCTTACTTACATGGATATTTCTGGAAAGAAAGAAGGAACCATGTGTATCAGTTAGCATCATATTGTCCATATAATTAACAATATTTTCTAGGAAGTAAAATTTTTTTGTTTGATTCTTTAAATAACTTTCACTCTCATGATAAGTAAGCAGTGAGAGTGTAAGCAAATTAGTGTTTGGGTATTTCAATATGACATGGGAATATTTGTGGTAGAAGCAAATGTAATTAAGTGCATAGGTTATAGTCTTGGCTTACTGCAAGAAAAGTGTGGGTTAGCTGCCTTAGAATGTATTGCTAACTTGGTTTTATATCTTTATGAATAATATTTTCTTATGATGTCATTTAATTAAAAGACAGACGAGCTTGTCCACTTTCAGAAATAGTTTTCAATATTCAATTTTGTGATAAATCTAGGTACAAAATGCCAAATTGATTTCATCTTTTCTATGCATTAACTGAACATGCAAATAGTTAAAACTTTACTGGCTGCCATTAGCCATGGAGATATAATTCAGTTAAAGGTGAAAAGAAATCAAGAATTCTCCTAATAATAGGTCTGAATATGTATTAAAATATATACATTTTTCCTGAAATGTGTTTGCATTAGAGATAATCTGTATTTGTTGATTCTTTAACATACTATTTGCACTTCAAATACTCTTTCCCTCCTTATAATGCACAGTAATAAAAGGTAATATTATATTTGGAAATGTGTTGGCAAGGGAAACGGGTGGAGTTAATCCAATAACTTGGATCTCCTTGGAGAAAAGGCTTTACAGAAACACAAGGTATTATTATCAGTATTATTACTGTGTGGAGATGGAAACCCTGCCTGCCCTTTGTAAAAGGTGGCCACTTAAGAAGAAATGCAGAATTGCCATAGTAGGAGTTGAAAAACTTACGCAGCTAGGTAGTAGACATTTTTAAAAAATTATAAAGAAAATAGTTCACTTAATTTTTTGTTATTGTTCTTTCACTTTGAAGATAATGCTGTCAGTGATTATTTTTAGGTATAACATTGAAGTGAACTTCCAGTTCTTAGAGGTATTTGTGGTCAAACTGGAAATACAGCTCCTTAAAATAGGAGTTTTAAAGTATTAACTCTTGAGGTTTGGATGAAACAGACCCCAGAATGCATAGAAGAATATACAGTCTTATGTTAATATTGGAATACTTGTGCATAGAAATCATTTTTTTCCTGTTCTTTGGTTTAGGATATATTAGGGTTAGGGAGGAAATAAGTGTAGTGGATAAGGAAATCATCTCTGAAGTCATACTGGTCTCCATTTAAATATTGGGTATCAGTCATGTGGTCTTACAAAAAAATCATCAACCATTCCAAGCCTCAGTTTCTTCTTCTGTAAATTGGGTATAATGCAACCCTCCACCCCATCAGTGCCTTATCCACAAATGACTTCTCAGAAATAGATGATATCATCCCAACTAAATGTTACCATCATCTCAATTAAAGTTGAGCAGGAACTATATTGATAGCTCTTAACTCTATTGTTTTTATGATTTCTCCATAATTAAGATCTTTAGCTTCTATCTCCTGCTGCTGCTCACTTTAGAAAATGAGAGAATTAAAAACAGGTCATAGAAATTAATTTTCCAATTTTGATAGCTGTTAGTACATTTGGAGTTGAAAGGTAAGTTATTGACAAAGTAATTATGTTTGTTTGGTATATGTTTTTAGTACAGAAATATAATTTAAGGAAATGAGATACAAATTAAAATCGTGTTGGCTAAGTAGCTAGATATTTGCATCTTTTAAATTCATCATTATTAGTATTATAGTTATAAGTTTTCTTGGATATCATGTTATAAATAATTTATGTAGGGCTAATATTTTCAAAATTGCTTTAGCATTATTTCAGAATTTACCAGGTATATCTGATTATGTCGTAATTTTAGTTTTCCTGTAAAAAGCAAAACAGAAGAAAATGTGTCTCAACTTTTTCTTTCTATACATATGTCTTAGGAGAGGGTATTTTAGTGTTCCCAGTTAACTTTAAGAGGTAGACATTACCTCTTTTGCATATGTGATCTTGTACCTGAAAATGCATTCTGCATTTCTAAGTATGATGAACATAATTCAAGGTGTCAGAGCAATGATTTAAAACTATGTTGACTTAAGTTACATACTGACACAACTTTGATGAAAATACTGGCCTAATAAGGGAAGCAGCTAATTTTATTGCTCTGGACTGATTAGTAGACATGTCTGTATTAGTAGAAGAAAGTGATGAACTTAGTTCTTATTTCAAGATGTATTTAAATCGGACCTAGATAAAAACCTTAAGGTGGCCACACTTCACTGAAGATCAAAAAATCCTTTCTTTTTTGGGAAAGGAGTACGTGTTGCTTCCTGGGTGCCCCTTTTCCTATGCAATCTTACTTATGCCCCTCCATTTATACATACACACCCACCCTACCATCATGTAGTTATTTACTTTGTTCTTTCTGTTCTCTTTTGTTTAAATTATTTATTCATTCTCCCTTAATTTTTCCCTTGTCTTGTCCCTGCTGGTGTCAAATGAATTCCTCTTTCTGCAGAAACTCAGCAGGAAATGGATTAATGCAGCTGGAACACAACTACTGTAGTGTCAGGATGCTGTGGTGACCTCTGTATTTGAAAAATAAAGGAATTGAAAAATATCCAGCTGCTAAAAGTCAGGAGGAAAAAAGATCTTGCTGTATCTTGTTCATTTCCACCATGTAAGTGTTGCAGCACTTTCATTTAAAAAAAAAAAAACAAAAAAAAACCAACCCTCAATAAGATGAGTTAGGTGGAAAAGCTGAGTCTGAGATGTTTTAATATATTTCAAGTTAGCAACTCTCAAACTGGCATATTTAGGTGCACAATTGATGTGAACAAAAATGTGACATTGTCCATTCTCCGTTCACTTACATTGCATTATTTCCAGCAGCGAGAACCACCTCAAAAATTCATCTTCCAGAGATAAAAAGAGCTCATGTTTCTATCCATCCTTCATCAGTGTCAGGCTGTGATGGTCAGCCATTGCTTGGGTATCCTTGCTGCTGAGGCCAACAGCAACTTAGCCAGGACCCAAAGGATGTCCATTCACCTCCCACTGTGTCACTTTCTAGCCAAGAGTATTTTTTTTCCATGGTTAATATTCAATGAAATATCTTATGTTTAAAGCAAGATTGCTTAGACTTGCAATTGTTATTAAATTCTTTTCCTGGGCTATAATGCATAGGCTTTGATCTAAAGTCCTCCCAATGCTAGAAGGACTTGTGTGATTACGATAATGTGCACTGCTCTTTTTGCTATTCCTGTAGGGAAAATAAACCCCACATTAGTTCCATATTAGTACCTGACTTGGAGAAGTTAAAAAGCACCAGAAAAAGGTTAAACAGAGTCAAGTACACATAAGAGAGCAGTGGTTATTAGTGTTCAGGGAGCCATTAAAAAATTCTGCTTATACAGAAGAATTTATTGGTGCTCCTGCTTCTGGCTGCTTTATACATTTTAATAAAGGAGTAGGGTGTGTGTGTGTGTATGTGCGCACACACACACACATATGCGTGTGTGCATATTTGCATATATTTTATGGCTATGATTGAACAAGGACTTTAGCTATTTGGCCTGTCACTGATTTCATTCTTTTTCTCTCCTTTCCTGCAAGTCTTTCTCTTTAACTTTCAGCTTCCCAGACAGTATTACAGTTCTGAAAATATTTCAGTTCCATTTTTTAGGGTAATGCAGGAAAAATATGCCCATTAACTCTATGGATATATATATTTTTCTGATGTAAGTATGTAGCAAGATTAACTATAATTTTGAAAGTAATTATCTAGAGAAAAAACTAAACAGTTTCATGAACCAAGTAAAGTTGTGAAATATGTATTTCTTGGTGATTTGAAATAAAAGAACACTTGGATTATGATTTAAAGAAAGAATTTGAGTGAGTACATTTAGTTTTTCCTTCTAGATTCTCATGGAAGTGATCAAAGAAATGTAACATAAGAGAAAAAGGTTTACCAATGCTGGAAACTAAGATAGAGTGCTTTTAGCATTCAGAAACTTGGGCAGGTATTTGCAAAATAATCTGTAAACAAGGTTGAACTATGAGGGAGGCCAATCAGCATGTGAAATCAATGTCTTCCTTTCCTTCTAAGAGGAGAGGACCCTGGGGAGAACGTACTTATAAGCTCAAGTGTCAGGGACTTGAGGGCCAGAGCAATCTTCAGCAATGGCGGAGGATGGTCTGATGTATATTCTAGGTAGAGCATGTACAGCTCCCATTTCTTTGTTACGCTTGAGTGATATATCATGCTAAGTTTTGTGGAATTTGATGTTATGGGTAATGCCTATCATCCTTTTATGTGTGTTCCTTTTAATGCTTTTCATTGTGATCAGAGAAAATACTTTGTATGACTTGAATCCTTTTAAATTTACTGAAATTTGTTTTATGCTTCTCCCAATATAGTCTATTTTAGTAAGTATTCCATGTGCACTTGAAAAGAATATATATCCTGCTCCTGTTGGATAGAGTCCAACTAGCGCATGTTAATTGATTATGATTATGATGTTCAACTCTTTTATGTCTTTACTGATTTTCTGTTTAATTGTTCTATCAATTACTAAGAGATGAGTATTGAAATCACTAACTATAATTGTAGATTTGTCTATTGCTACTTGCCATTCTATTGGTTGTTGCTTTATACACTTCAAAATTGTGTTATTAGATGCATAAAAGTTAAAAATTATTATGTTCCTTTATAAATTGCTCCCTACATAGCTATCATATTCTTTATCATATCAATGTGAATAATATCACTCTAGCTTTCTTTTGATTAGTGTTATTCTGCGGTTATCTTATGTTTCTTTAACCTATAATTGATTTTTTGTATTGGCAGAAAATAGTTAAATTTTGCTTTTGTATCCAATCTGACACTCTTTGCCTTTAGTTGGGTTATTTAACATTTCATTTAATGTGATTATTGATATAGTTGGGTTTAAATCTTCATCTTGCTATTAGTTTTTATTTGTCCCACTTGTCTTTCCCTCCCTCCCCCCTTATTCCTTCTGGATTAATTGAACCTTTCTTATGCTTCCACTTTCTATCTTTTTTTGGATTACTAGCTATAACTCTTTGTTTCGTTCTTTTAGTGCATGTGTATGCATCAATATATATGGCATACATCTTTAATTTATCATTGTTTACCTTGAAGTGACATTATGCTATTTCATTCTTAGTGTAAAAACCTTATAATATTATACTTCCATATCTTCCTTCCTAAACTCTGTACTGTGATTGTCATATATATTACTTTGACATGTTAGAAATCCCATACTACATTATGATTACACTGGTCGACAAATTTTTAGTGCACTGCTGATGTCAGCTTACTTCAGTGGCCGCCTGGCAGTAGTATTGGCATTGCATCAGAAAATGATGCAATCAACTCTGGATGATGTGTGCATGATTATATTATGCAATGCGATGCAATATTACATCATTTTAGGCTGATTTAGGATGTTGTTGCAGTCCTACTGGATAAATTTACACGGTGAAACATATGAAATATCTTCAAAATGAGAGCTAATAAAAAAATTTTCAGGGCTATATTTATGTTCAGCACACCAAGATACTACAGACTAGGGCCTTTTTAAGTCAGTTATGATCTCACTGTTGACCAGTGTTATTTTTGTTTAGTCAAGTCTCTTTTAAAAGAGATTTTAAATAAGAAAAATATGTGTTCATGTTTTCCTTTTTTCTGGTTATTATAATTCCTTTATGTAGACTTATATTTCCATCTAAAATATTTTCTTTTGTCCAAAGTGCTTCTTTTCAGATTTTTTACAGTGCATCTGTTGGTAATGAACTCTTGTGCTTTTATATACCTGAGAAAGTCTTTATTTGCTTTTTCTTTTCAAAAGATATTTTCACTATGTATAGAATTCTAGATCTTGAATCAAAGTTCACTGATTTCTACCTCAGTTTCCCTTCCCTGCTCCATGGCCTAGATACTCAAGGCAATAAGCTTGGATACTTTTATAGCATCTCTACATTTCTACAGAGATGTTTTGCATCTCTCAAGTCACCTACTGCCTGGTGTCCAATATCTTAAAACTGTTTTTTATTTATTTATAATTAAATTTTATTTAATTGTTCTGGTGATATAGTAAATCCCATTTCTTCTATTCCATCCTAACTGGGAGTAGAAGTTTTTAAATTAGATTTTAATCAAGTTTGCATTAAAAATATATTTTACTCATATATTTAGCTCCTGTGCCTTTGATACAAATAAGTCTATGAATGTTAAATCATATTTGAAAATTCTACCTTTTATCATCACATACTTCTGCATTTTATTTTATATTTAGAGTTATATTTCATTTGTTTTCCTGATAATATTGCTAATTTTGCCTTACTTTATTTTTTATCTTCTGAAATATCTTTGACCATCCTTAATTTGAATCTGTTGTTTTAAATTTACATTTTATTTTAGTCATAATACATATTACAAGACCTATAATATGTAGCGTTACAGGTTTCCTTTGTTCTGAAGCCTGTTCCTTAGTAGTAATCACTAAAAAAATTTAACCTTTTCTCTGTTGTTTCCTTACCTATTTTGAAATAAAAAATACTGTAATTGACTGATTTCTCTATTTTCAGGCAACATTGATGGACTTCCTACTGATTTTGATAAGATTTAGTTTTCTTATATTTTCCCCTACTCCTGGCCGTATATGTAGTCTTAGTCCTTCTTGTTCTCTCATGATTGGTTAAATCAGTAATCAAAAGTTTTATTATAACGACTAAAACAATGAATCAATTTTTGTGCTTTGATAACTTTACTTGTTTAAATTTTTGTTTTTCCTGGCAATTGTTTTATATTTCTTTGTGTTTTATTTTTACTTTACATCTATTATGAATTTAGTACTACATTATTTTTCAAGTTGCAAAACATGATTAAAAACTCACAATATTTCAGTGCCATTTGTCTTTCTTTTTTTAAAGATTTATTTATTTATGCATACAAGCTGGGGTGTAGCCCAGAGGTTTGGGGGTGGGTAGAGAGGATTCACCACAGACATAGTGGGGAGCAGAACAGGCAGATCAACTGAAATACACTGCTGAAGGGAGCATCAGGGGAGGCAGGAGAGGTCTGCTGTGCCATGTGGGAATCTCCCTGGGTGGGGATCGAACTCGTGCTGCAATGGCTCTTCATAGCGTCATAGTGCTGCGACTTCACCCGTTGTGCCACCAGGGAGGCCCACGATTTCTCTTTCTTTCATATTCCTTTTGGAACCTTTTATCATGTGTTTCAGTAGAGACTGCTTGCTTTCTAGGCTGTTGCAAAGTTTTCAGCCTGGGGATTCCCTCAGCATCATTCTGTGAATTCCTATTACCTATCCTTTGTGTTATTTCCTGTGTTCTAAGTCCTCTTCTTTCTTATTTTAAGCCCTCAGTTTTGTTTGTCATATCCTCTAGTGGCTTCCTGAAGTAATGCCAGGAGATTAATTTTTTTCTTGAGATTTTACCTGTCTAAAATGTCTTTATCTCCCTTTTGATTAACACTCACCTGGGTCTAAAACTCTTAATTGGAAATTCATTTTTCTTACAATTTTTTGAGGAAAACATTAGTCTTCATAGTTGCTGCTGTGAAGTCAAGTGCAATATTAACTTCTTACCTTATATAAGATCTGCTATTTTACTTTGGAAGTTTTCAGGGCTTTTCTTTTTTAGAACAGATGATGTGCTCCTTGCATTCATTGTGTTGAGTACTAGCTGGGCCTATTTAATCTGGAAACAACCCTTGTGTTACATACTTATTTAAAATATCATTGCTTTAATAATTTCCATCTCTTCACTTTCTCCTTCTGGAGCTCTTATGAATACTAGATCTTTATTCAGAATTTACTATGTGGTAGGCACTGAACCAGTGGCTTCCCATGTAGTAATTTGCAGTAGGTTTCGTTATTACATTTATTTTCTAGATGAAGAAACTGAGCTCAGTCAGGTTAAGTGAACTTTCTAGAATTACGCAGGTGATAAACAGGAGAGTGGGGTTTTAAGCCCTGACTGTACTGAGTAGGGATATGGAGTTCAATTCATCCATATCCATAATTTCAACCCAAACCTTTGGAGTTACCCAGTTACCCAGTTCCTCTCCTGAGCTCTTTTGGAGTTGTGCAGGTTAAATTAGTTTATTGGCTGCTGGCTTAGCTTTAGCTTTCTCTGATCAGCTGAGTCCACTAATCTGACAGATTTCTAGGTTTACAAATTTGGCAATATCTCTTAATCACTACCTTTTTATACTCTTTGTCAGCATAGTTCTCTCTCTATTTTTTTATTTCTTTAAAATTGCTTTGTGGGGGTCTCCCTGGCGGCGCAGCGGTTAGGTGCTGCACCATGGAGCTGTCAGCAGCGGCGACTCAAGTTTGACACCTGGCCAGGGAGATTCCCACATGGTGTGGCAGACCCCTTGCCTCGCCCACTGCTCCGCTCAGCAGTGTGTTTCCGTCGATCTGCCTGTTCTGCTCCCCACTCTGTCTCTGGTGAACCCTCTTGCTGCCCCACGCCTCTGGCCTGTACCCCAGCTTATATGCATAAATAAATAAATCTTAAAAAAATTGCTTTGTGGGTTTCAAGAGGGGAAGAGATAAACACAAATACTTAATTCGTTTTCTTTAAGATGAATTATCATCCATTTATTTTCAGCTTTCTGTAATAACCTCATGTAGCTAAGTTTGTTTTTTAATGCATTCTGACAGTATCTATTTTTCAACGTGATTAATCTATTGATTAACTCGATTATATTCCTTGTATCTTACTTTATGTTTATTATTTACATACTTTTAATTTTGCTCTTAGGGTTTCTGTGAGGATTAAGTAACTTAATATGTAGAATGTAGAGTAGTGTGTGGTGTACGATAAGCTCTGTAAATGTCAGCTATCACTCATATAGTGCTAGTGGTAAACTGCTTTGTGAAGTGGTTTGGTAGTTCCAGAAACAGTTAAATGAAGAGTTACACGTGATCCAGCAATTCCACTTCTAGATATATACCCAAGAGAACTGAAAACATGTTTACAAAAAAAAAAAAAATACTCTTTGTTCATAGAAACATTAGTAATAACAGCTAAAAAAGTTGAAACAAAACAAATGTCCATCAACTGATGAATAAACAAAATGGTATACAATGGAATATTATTCAGCCATAAAAATAAATGAAGTACTGATACAAACTACAACATAGATGAAGCGGAATCTTGAAAACGTTATACTAACTGAAAGAAATCACAAAAGGCCACATATTATATTATTTTGCCTGTTATGAATTGTATAGAATATACAAATCAATACAGCAGAAAGTAGATTAGTAGTTCCTGTTCTAGCTCCATCCATGTTGCTGCGAATGACATGAGTTTATCTTTTTTGATTGCTGAATAGTATTCCATTGTGTATATGTACCACATCTTCTTGATCCAGTCATCTGTTTTTGGGCATTTGGGTTGTTTCCATATCTTGGCTATTGTAAATAGTGCTGCAATAAACATAGGGGCGCATGTATCCTTTTGGATTAATGCTTTTGTATCCTTTGGGTAGATTCCTAGGAGTGGTATTGCTGGGTCATATGGAAGCTCCATTTTTAGCAGTTTGAGGAACCACCATACAGCTTTCCATAGTGGTTGGACCAGTTAGCATTCCCACCAGCAGTATAGGAGAGTTCCTTTTTCTCCACAACCTTGCCAACATTTGTTGTTTCTTGTTTTTTTAATGTGTGCCATTCTTGCTGGTGTAAGGTGGTATCTCATTGTGGTTTTGATTTGCATTTGCCTTATTATGAGGGATAACTAACATTTTTTTCATATGCCCCTTTGGCCATTTGCATTTCTTCTTTGGAGAAGTATCTTTTAAGTTCTTCTGCCCATTTTTTGACTGGACTTTGCTTTGTTTCTGTTGAGTCATGTGAGTTCTTTGTAGATCTTTGTGATCAGTCCCTTATCAGTTGTATGGAGTGCAAAAATTTTCTCCCAGTCAGTGGTGTGTCTCTTTGTCTTGGTTAATGTCTCTTTTGTTGTACAGAAGCTTTTTAGTTTGATGTAATCCCAGCTGTTTATCTTTTCCTTCACTTTCTTTGCTTTGGGGGATGTGTCTTTAAAGATGTTACTGAGAAGTATGTAGTGTTTTGCCTATATTTTTGGGTCTTATATCCAAGTCTTTTATCCATTGAAAAGATAGTCTTTTAAATAATGTTTTGGCTGAGTTGGATATCTAGATTAGGAGAAATACACCTGGAACTCTACCTTACATTCTCTACATCACTTCTTTTTTTTTTTAAAACCTATTAGAATGTGAAAGATAATATGATAAAATCTTTAGATAGGAACACGAGAATATTTTGACTTTCTGTTGCAGATTAAAAGAATGAGCATTCATCATAAAAGAAAAATAATAGTAAATAGAACTCCATTAAAATTAAGAAATTCTGATGATCAAAGACATCATTAAGACAGTGAAAAGAGTAGTAGAAAATATTTGCAATACATATATATGACAAAACTCTTATATACAGAATAGAGAACTATGAACGAGTAAGAGATAATTTTTTTTTATTTTTTTATTTATACATACAAGCTGGGGTACAGGCCAGAGGCGTGGGGCGGCGAGAGGGTTCACCAGAGACAGAGTGGGGAGCAGAACAGGCAGATCAGAAGTACACTGCTGAGGGGAGCAGCGGGTGAGGCAGGAGAGGTCTGCCACACCATGTGGGATTCTCCCCGGCCGGGCGTCGAACTCGCGTCTCCGCTGCTGACAGCTCCACAGCGCAGCGCTTAACCTCTGCGCCACCGGGGAGGCCCGAGTAAGAGATAATTTATTGATAAATAGCAAAGAGCTTAAACAGACCTTTTTACAAAAACAGGAATCTAAATGACGAATAAATGGCTGAAAAGATGATAAACACTAGTCATTGGGAAATGAACATTAAAACCACATTGAGATACCACAGTATAATTATTAGAATGGTTAAAGTATAAAATATGGAAAACATTAGGTGTTGGTGAGGACATGACACACCTGGGATTCATGCATTGCTGGTGGGTATGTAAATTGGTACTGCCACTTTGAATCTCTGGCAGTTACCTACTAAAACAATACATGTCCTGTAAACTAGCAAAAACACTCCTAAGAATATTCCTAACAAAAATCACTTATAAAAATGTAATTTGAAGCATTATTCATAGGGCTTCAAACTGAAATCTACCCAAATGACAATCAATGATAGAACTGATGATAGAATGGATACTTACTCAGTGAGAACATGTCAGTGAGAATGAAAAATCTATGGCTATTTGCAATGAATTTACAAACAATGTTGAGTGAAAGTAGTCAGGGACAGTGAATCACACACTCTATACTATGAATGAATATAAATTTATTTATATAAAGTTGAAAAAAGGACAAAATTTATGATGTTAGAAGTCAGGATATGGGGTACTTTTATGGAGCTGGGATTGGATAGAAGGGAAAATAAAGGGGAGGGGCTTCAGCCATACTGTATATAGTGTTTATCTGGGGCTTGTTATATGCATTTTTTTCAGTATATTTACACTTAAAATTTGTGCAGTTTTCTGTATGTGTATTATACTTCAATAAAAGGTTGAAAAGAGAAAAAGATAATAAACTGAAAGTGCAAAATAAGATATTATGATTAAAACCAAATATGTTACTAGCTACTATAAATATAAATGAATTAAAATCCTAAATAAAAGGAATAAGATAGTCCTGTTAGATGTGTCATGGATGCATCTGAATCCCATGAATAGGGGTATATGGGAAAGAGGTGGCCCCTGAATAAAATGGGCTCTGTTTACTAGTTGAACTGGTGGTATGCTTTCTTAAGCATATAGTATAGGACACAGGAAAAAAAGGGAAAGGAAATGTCCCTGAGAGGAGGTAGGCAAATAAAAGTGAAGAAAAGGTAGGCTATGATAAACTTTAAATACTCAGAGGTTCTTAAGCTAGCTGTTGAGGGAAGAAAGCTGTTTTTCATTTCAGCAAGTCCTATCTTCTGTGGATGATGTGTACATGTCCAACTTAAAACATGTATCAGTAAACAAACCTCAGTTCCAGAACCCTACAGGAGTTCAGGAAATCATTTTTTCAACAATGGTTTTCTTTATAGAAAGTTGAGGAAGTTGATAACAAAACAGAATATGTAAGCAGCCTTTGAGCAGTATTTGTTTTCCAGTTTTATTGAGAAATCATGAACATACATTACTGTATGAGTTTAAGGCACATAGCATGATGGTTTGATTTATATATTTTTTAAATGGTTATCACAATAGATTTAACTAACATCCATCTTTTCAGGTAGGGAGGTGCAGTGGGAATGCTGTTCTACACCCTGTCCTTTCCACTTGGGACCCAGCCCACCTGGACACCCCCGTTCCTCTTACATATTTATTTCTTAAGGGTACTTTTATACACTAATCAGTTCTTTCCTTTCCAGGGCTAACCTAACATGGGAGCACAACTCTGAGATTTGTATAGCACCACCCTCCTTGACCACAATCTCTAGGTGCCTCTCTCCAAACCATCTTTTGTTGTGTGGAGTTGAATTTCCTCAATGTCCTTTCTGGTGTGGTCTCAAATGTCCAAGAGGTGCTCTCATTTCACTTTAAGTTATGGGATCCTCTGGGTCTAGTGCTCTTCTGTACTGTTTTCAGAATATCCTCTTGGCAGCAAAGAAGGGAACCTCTTCTGACATTTCTTAATATATACAAATACGGAATCACTATTTTGTACACCCAAAACAAATATGTCAATTAAATGTCTGTCTAAAAAATACAGTGTAAAGCTATGCTGAAAGGCATTATCTTTGTATCTCTGTAGGTTCTAAGACTAAGTCTTTATATTGATATGATTGATTCTTAATTCTGCTCTCTCAGGCTTTCCATTTCTGTCTTTACATATCATTTCAAAGAAACTTAAACGGAGCATAAGTCCAGTATGTTTTACTGTCTTTCTCAGAGGAAGTAAAAGAAAAGTGTCTGTGAACAAAGCTATCTATTGGTGTTAGATCTCGGCAGTATAGCATTATGACGTCTATCTATATTCTGTCCAACAAAGACCAGGAGGAAAAGCCAAAATATGCATATTTGTATACAGAGTTTTTGCTTATAGCTGGACAACATTATTTACAGCCTCATATGAAAAGGATTTTAAATGAATAATTTCAGGTGAGTTAAAATAGAACCCATTACAAGAATAAAAGAACAAAGCCATTTCTTGAAAAGGATACAGAACACTTATTTTATGCTTTGTCTTTTTTGGTTCTTGGTATTCAGTCATGCTTACTTTTTGGAGTTGTTTCATACTGAGTTCAAGTATTTATATCTTCTTTGAGATTTTTGTGACTTTATTTTTTTCTGCCCTGTAATTTTCTGCAATGACAGTTTTCCCTACTACTCTATATAATTGTTAATTTCTGATTAGTTTCCATGTTTAGGTTATTTCTTTACATATTCAGTTTGTTAAGCTTTGTGAGCGTAGGCAAGGGAATGAGGTCTTGGTAGTTGTTTCTCTTACTACTTCTCCCCTCATCCCATCTTCCCTATCTCTATGATGTTTTATAGGTGGTTGCATAACACTTCATTTATTTTTTGTTTGTAGGCTTGTCCTTAGCTGGAAGAAAAACAATTATCTAGATTTCTCTTTTTAACAATAGAAACATTATAGTTTATTTTTCTGTTTTTATTATGTCCTTGATCTGCTGTTCTACAGCTGTCACTGAGTTGAGTTGACTTGAATGGTTATAACCCTCAGAAATATAATTAATGTCAGTGGTGTTTCTAACATATTCTATTTCATTTTAAATAAAATAGTAAGTTTTAAAAAAGAATATGAGAATATGAAAGAAGATGACCAAATATTCTATATCTTAATAGAGCACAGAGAATATGGAAATCATCTGGAGAAATAAGATTTAGCTGACAAATAGTTGGAGTTTCTGTGTCTTGTCAGTGGAGTCAAATCAATTGTATGTGGGTGATAAAGCAAAGGAGAGAATAAAGGTTTTTGAGAAAATGAAACTGTTGAGAGATCCAAAGGAGCAAGGTTGATGGAAGGATTATTTGTTACTTCTAAAGCATGGGGTGATGCTGCAATCAGGTATGTGCATAGTAAGAAGTGATCTGAAATCTAAGGTCTATAGGTCAAAGCCAGGAGACCAAATTGATCATTGAATCAAAAAAATCAAAACTAAATATGAAATTCTAAAGCATGGAACTAGGATATGGCAACAGGTAGCAAAAATATTAAGTCTGGGAAGCTGGTCCTGGATCACCTGAGTGGTCCTAACAGAGTGCAAGTTTATCTGACCTAAATTGTCTTTTATTGACTCTCCAATGTCAAGTAGTATCTGCAGGGTTTAAAAGCAGAAACAAAGCTGAGGAATAACAGACAACTCCTCCAATAAGGAAATGTTGAAACACAGGACCAGCAATGGCAGATTGGACATAGTCCATGATATTCACTGGAATTGTGAATTAATAGCTTGACCTTTCTTTTGGATTTAAGAATTCTTTTATTTTGCATTTTTATGTTACTGGGCTATATAGGTCAACTTCTTATTCAGTAAGCAACTGTAGCAATAACAAGTGCTCCTGTTTGGAATGGACACTACTGACTCATAGTCAGGCTCAGATTACAATGTGTCAATCAATACAGCAAAATATTCCTTAAACTAACAAGTAGGACCTTCTTTCTCTTTCAGATACAAGATGATGTTGGTCTGCTACATTTAAATAGTGTGGTATAGTTGGGGGGTGAGCAAAAATTAGCTGGGTCCCATGTTTTGTATCACTTCAAGGGGTAGTATCTGAGTTGGCTCTTAGTTCTGACCAACTTCTGATAATTCACATTGGATATGGCACCTATGTCCACCTACCACAGAATTTTAATGGAATCATAATCCCCTAAAGACTAAAGTATAAATTTAGCTACTCCCAACATGGAATAAAATGATGGGGAAGAACAGGACGGGGAGATTAAAATGTACAAATACACAGTTAGTAAGCAAGGAAAAATATGCTTGACTGTTACAATGTAATTAACTTAGAGTTCAATAAAAAAGTAAAACTGGAAAAGCCATAAATTTGGAAATTAAACAGTTTGTAATCAATTAAAATCAATGAGGAATAATAATGAAAATTAGAAAATATTTAGAACTGATTTATATTTAAGTATTAAATGTCACCCTGGTGGAGTACATCTAAAGTAGAACTTATAGGGAATTTTAAGGCATAAAATAGAAAAGAAGGAAAGGTAAAAATGAATGCAGTAAGCTTCAATCAAAGAAATTCATGCAATGCAAAAAAATTCAATGCAAAGAAAATGAAAGCAAGAAAATAACGAGCATAAAAGCAGAAATCAATATAACAGAAATTAATCTTTTAATGTAAAAGATTTACAAAGCCAAGTAAATTATTTAAAAAGTTTAATATAGATGACAACCCCCAATGAGAAATTAAGAAATAATAATCATTGTCAGGGTTGAAATAAAACAGATATTCTGGATATTACAATGATAATGAGAAGTTAAAATGATAAACTTGAAGCCATAACTTTGAAAGTTGATAAGAAATGGTGAAAATGTTACAAAAAATATAATCTACCACAACTCAAGAATAAATAGGAAACACAAACAACAGCAGTCATTAAGTACATTTAGGCCATAATTAAAAGTATTTCCCAAAGAAAAGTCCAATAGCAAAATTCACAAACATTCAAGGAAGAAGAATTCTGAATTTATGCCATTTCACAGCATAGAAGAAGAACAGATTAGCATAAAAACAGATTACTGTATCCTTGATACCAAAACTTGACATAGATAATATAAGAAATAATTATAGATAAATATTATAATGAAAATATATGCAAAAAATCCTATGAAATGTTAACAAGTTGAAACTAGTAGAGTGTGTGTGTGTCTATGTGCGTGTGCATGCGTGTGTGTGTGTGTGTATGGTTAAGAATCATTACCTTTTTTTTTTGGTCTGAGGAATATTAGCTTGGTTTATAATTTAGAAAATTAATGCTATTTGCTATATCAGGAGATTAAAAGAGAAAAAAATGATCACCTCAATAGCTGCACACACAACATTTGATAAAATTCACCATACAATTAGGAAATACTCTTACAAACTGTGACCCGAAGGAAAACTCCTTAAATTGATTAAAGGGTTTCTATGAAAAGGAGCTGTCATACTTAATGGTGAAGTTTTGAAGCTTTATATTTGAGATTAGCAAAAGACAAGGATGTCCCTAGAGCTGCTTTTTATTCAATGTTTGTGGTAGGTTTTGACCAATACCATACAAAAGAATAAGAAATAAAAATGATCAGGACTTGATGGGAGGAAAGAAGCCTGTCACTACTTACAGATGATATGATTGTGTAGAAAATACAAAGAAATCTACAGATAACTTATTAGAATTAATAAGTGAATTTAGAAATGTAGCTAAATATAAAATCAATATACAAAATCAATTAAAATTTTTTAATATATATTTTTATTGTTATTTATGTCTTTTACATTTTGTATTCCCCTTGGGTAGCCCACCACCAATTCACCCGTGATCCATCTCCATGGTCCCTTGTGTTCTTTTCTATTCCATTTTGTGTGCTTTTCCTTCCCTCCCTCCACCTCCCCCCCCAACCCCCCCCGCTGATTGTCTCTCTCCTATTTGGTTTCCTTATAGTCCTGTTATAAGTGAAACCATTCAATATTTTTCTCTTTCTTTCTGGCTTATTTCACTGAGTATGATCCCCTCTAATTCCATCCATGTCGCTGCAAATTGCATGTGTTTATCTTCTTTGAATGCTGAATAGTATCCCATTGTGTATATGTACCACATCTTCTTGATCCAGTCATCTATTTTTGGACATCTGGGTTGCTTCCATACCTTTGCTATTGTGAACAGTGCCGCAATGAACATACGGGTGCATGTATCCTTTCGGATTAGTGTTTTTGTGTCCTTTGGGTAAATTCCCAAAAGTGGTATTTCTGGGTCGTATGGAAGCTCCATGTTTAGCAGTCTGAGGAATCGCCATACAGCTTTCCATAGTGGTTGGACCAGTTCACATTCCCACCAGCAGTGTAGAAGAGTTCCTTTTTCTCCACATCCTTTCCAGCATTTGTTGTTGCCTGTATTTTTAATGTGTGCCATCCTCATAGGTGTGAGGTGGTATCTCATAGTGGTTTTGATTTGCATTTCCTTGAAAATCAATTAAATTTTTACATGCTAGTAGCAAACAGAAATTTTAAACAGAAATGAATAAAAAAAGATGCTTATAATAATGCATAGATATGAAACACTTAGGAATAAACCTAACAAAAAAGGTGCAAAAACTTTATGGGAAAAATTGTAAAATTTTATTGAAGAATATTAAAGAAGACAAGAAGACTTAACGAAATGGAGACATAAACCATGCTTATGGATTAGAAGATTCAATATTGTAAAGATGTCAGTTCTCCTCTAATTGATTTAGATTCAATGCAATTCTGTCTGGAATCCACATAGGATGTATTTTTCTTCTGTGAAATTTGATAATCTACCTTTATGGCAATGAAAGAGATAAAGAATAACCACAGTATCTTTAAAGACAAACGATAGAGTTCAGGAACTTGCTTAGTAAGAGTGAAAAAAAATTGTTAAAAAAAACATCGTAATTGAGATACTTTGGTATTGTTACATGGGCATAGCTACAGGACAATGCAATGGAACCCAGACAGAGATCTACACGTATGATTATTTTTTTTTTTGATATGTGACAGATCTGATAAAGTTCTGTTCAAAGGAGGAAAGGATGGAGTCTATGGTCAATGGTGTTGGGATATCTGGGTGTGTATATGGGAAAAGTGGAAATTTACCCCTACCTCACACCATATGTAGCTGTTATTATCAGATTTAAGACCTATGAGTCTTTCAGCTCTAGTTTTTTTTTTTAATTTAGAATCTAATACAGGAGATTGTTTTCATGATCTCGAAATAGTGAAGAATTTTTTAATCATGATACAAGAACATGAAACATAGAGGAAAAGATTGCTAACCCCAGGTAGCTGACCATAGAAATGAAGCGCCAAGGTGGGGAAAGGATGTGGGAGAGAGTAAGAACAAAGAGGCAAGTAAGCACAGTGCTGGAATATGGGTGAGTTGGTGGTAGGTGCATTATGGTGGTAATGCCTGATGAAAGTACCCCAATATTACCTCAGTTAAAAATAAATTCAAAAAAGGATTAACGAGTTTGTCTGCATTTATTGAGAATTTATAAAAAATTGACCCCATTAAAACTGAGAATACTTCAAGAACTGATGTAAAAAAAAAGCAAAATAACAACAGAAAGGTCTGCAATTATGGAAAAGATATTCATAACAGAATTTGCCAGAGGACCAGTATTCAGAATTTAGAGAATCTCTCTGGAACCAAGACTTCACAAGCTACATTTCCTACATGGCTTCTGACTGTATTCCTGCCTTTGGGATAAGGAATCTTTTTGCCCAAAGGGTACAGCTATGTGGAACCTGTTCCAGTACCTGCCCCTATGGGTTCCACAGAACACTGATATTCCTATGCAATGTTATCTGGAGCCCTCCTTCCAAGGGTGGGGGGGTCATGCCTCTGGTGTGCACATCTTGGCTTAAGGGTGGCTACTAGTATATACTTTTATGTGTTTGGGAGTGAACGGAGCTCTTACCTGTGGGCTTGAGCAGTGCCATGTAAATACTCGAGCTCCTAATGTTGCTAGGTAAGAAAGGCTGGTTCATGGACTGGTGCTTCAAGGCTAGAATACAACTGTTCCAGATGCTGCTATGTTCTGATCAGAAA
Source organism: Scalopus aquaticus (assembly GCA_004024925.1). Taxonomy (NCBI): domain Eukaryota; kingdom Metazoa; phylum Chordata; class Mammalia; order Eulipotyphla; family Talpidae; genus Scalopus; species Scalopus aquaticus. The sequence continues at coordinate 20,720 of PVIJ01010110.1, read as the reverse complement.
TTTTGAGAAGCTGAAATGTTTAAGTCAGTGCCTCTTGAATTGTTGTGTAACTTAAGAGTTTTAAAAAATTTTCAAATTATTACAGATCAATACTTTTGTCAAATACAATAAAAATAAATTGCAAAAATAATTTACAAAGTATACAACCAACATAACAGTAAACTGTCAAATTGCTATGAACACTTGTAAACACTCTCAATTTTCATACTTCTTTAGCATGGACCAATAAGAAATTACTGATCTTTGTGTTCAGAGCATGGACAACCTCATTGGCATTACTGCTTTTACTGAGTGAATTGAGCAGTTGCTGCAGTGTTGAACTGAGGCAGTGCCCCAACTAGACATACAGTTTAATGTCCATGTTGCAAATGGTTCTGGAGAATGGACCACATTGAGCAAAGGAAGAATGACACTGAAATAATACGTACAGCCTGTGTTTATTTATATAAAGACCTAACATGCCAAACTAAACTATGTCCCATCTGGGTATACACACACAATTGGTCAAATTATAAAGAAAGTAAAGGAAGGAGTAAAACAAGGATGAGGGTACATATTGCCTCTGGGAGAGAGCAGATTCTGTAATGGGGAGGGCCACATAGGCCCCATAAAGAATTGTGTTCTTTTTCTTTATCTGAGTGGGGTTTTTTATCAGTAGTGACCTTATTAATACTTTAACTTCTAAGCATATGTTTTTGCCCTATATTTCATACATACAAACAGGAGAGACAAATAGAAAACAAAAGAGCCATCTTTTAGTACTTGCCTAAACTATTTTACTCCTTATTTACACAACAGATTAGTTTTATTTTGTCATTTTAGATTAAGACTGAGTTGATCTTAAATATCCGGGAAATATAAATAAAAGAACCGTCATTGCTTTATTTGGGTATGAGTTGTCTCATGTGGAAATGTCAACTTTTGACTATTAAAATAGCACACTAAAATGATGATTTGAATGTCAGCCAATGTATTTATAGGCCAGTATACCTCCAACTTATTTATCTGATTCAATATGATTTAATGACTTAATGGTAAATATTGGACAGATTTCTTTCTCTTAAGGAAATTGACAATTTAGATAAACATGCTTATCACAGGAAATATTTTTTTCAGCACCTGCTACATGTGCAAAGAAATTTGGGAGTACAGATGAATATTCAGTCTAGTTAGCAAGATGAGATCAATATGCCAAACAATTGAATTGCCTAAGACACTGTATTATTACTGAATTTTGTTGCACCAGATAAAAAATGCTGACACTAACATCTGTAAATCCCAGACACAGTGCACAGATAAAGTCCTTTATTTTAGAAGCAGTGGTAATCTGAGTACAGAATTTTGTAGTCAAATTTTATTATCACATTAATGGAAAAGATTATGCAGACAATGTACTATTGTGCAGTTCTATGAATACCAGGTATCTTTGATGTTCTGTAATTTCACAAACAATGTTGGCTGGTATGCTCAGCTTTGTCTTCATGATTTTTCATCTGCTCCAAATACTCCCATGTGTCTCTTTCCATTTTAGGTAGGTGCAAAATAGTCTTAGAAAAATGGACTTTTCTTCCTGCATTGGTGCTTTACATTTTGTTCCATGTGAATGAGATTATTAAATATTTTAGTTTAAAATACTTCCTGCTGGGTTGTGCATAGTATAAATAATCAAGTGGTAATGAATTCTATAACTTCAGGAATTTTAAATTTCTTCTGATTAATTATTTCAATAAGATGAAAACAAAATAAACTGGTAATTGAGAATTCTCTTCATTAAACAAATTGAAGGATGTACTTAAAGTCACTTTTGGGGAAAATTTTATGTTCAGTAGTGCTTTGCTATGCTTTAAGATATTGCGTAAACATATTGGCATAACAATATCTCTAATTACTATGGTAAATACTACAAAGTTAATATACTTGCTGATTAACACGCATACATTATCAGTTGTTGATAATTTTCTTTTTTGCTGATTTTCTTCTGGAGTTCTGGAGAGGAAAACCATTTAAAGTCTTTTTTTTAAAGATTTATTTATTTATGCATACAAGCTAGGGTACAGGTCAGAGGCGTGTGGCAGCGAGAGGGTTCACCGGAGACAGAGTGGGGAGCAGCACAGGCAGATCGACAGAAATACACTGCGGAGGGGAGCAGAGGGCGAGGCAGGAGAAGTCTGCCATGGCCATATGGGAATCTTCCTGGTGGGGCGTCCAACTGGAGTCATCCCCTATGGACAGCTCCACAGCGCAGCACTTAACTGCTGCACCACCAGGGAGCCCCATTTAAAGTCTTGTAGCCAAATACCCTGTCACTTTAGGTGTTAAATGGCTGACAAGATCCCAGAACAAAATCTGCTAAGTTGACTGCTTGACATAGCTCTTCTTTTCATAAATACACATTGATAAGCAAAAAAAATATAGTCGTGCTATACTTTGATGCATGACTAGAGGCCCCCAAAATGGCATATTTCAGTGAACTATTGAGAAGTCAGGCTTTACTATAATGCTTACTCAGTTTTTTGTTATTTATGGACTTGTATTGAAATATTTTATTCTTGAAAACATTTGCATTTGCTTGCAATGGGTCAGTAGTCATGTTTGTATTTTGCTAAATTCTATCCACTGCCCTTCCCAATTCTGGTCACCCCAGCCTCTCAAGCTGTGTTAATACTGAGAATTATCCAGGAGGAAAGGTGGAAACAAGGAAAATACAGCCTCGGAGGCATGTGTTTATCTTTTGCTTTCTTTTATTTGACATTGTTTTAGCCTTGAGCAAAATAAAGAAATTTGCTTTTGTGATTCACTTTCTTATACAAAGGAAGAAGAACCTCTTGCCTTTTTTTTTTTTAAAGAAAGACATCTTTAATAATTCTGTTTTAGGATTTCTTCAATATGACATCTACCCTAGATTAAAGTCATTCATATAGTCATCAGGAATCTAGCCTCAGTTCATATTAATGCCTGTAAGAGTCGATTCTCCACCATTATTTCTAGGGATGAAATTAACAGCAAGGTGCAACAGCTCACAGATGTCAGATTAACTGGCCATCTGAGCATCAAGAGGTCGTTGGAACCATATCTGCTTGGGGATTTTAAGTGTCCTGAAGGTTTATAAAAACTCAGGCCAGTCAAAATTTTATTTTGTTTCTTTCCCTATACCTCACTCTCCAGTTGTTCTCATTGGGAAATTTAAACTACATCTTCTGTTCTGTGCTTAAGTGGGTATTCCTTGCAGTATACCAAAGTAAGCAGCTATTATGTTGGCAGTAGTAGGAATGTGGAAATACAGTTTAAGAAGACTGCAGTGAAAACAAATAGATAAATAAATACATAAAATTTTTTAAAAAGGAAGCCTGAAGAGTACCCAGTGTAATAATGTTGGGATAGAATGAAATTTAGTGAGAGTGGAGGGTTCCCGGGTACCTTCCTAAAGGCTGCCTTCCAGTTACAAACTCTTTGATATGTAGGAAGGTGCTATTAAATTTTGCATTTTTAATGAATACTTCCCATTCTGTTAAGATCCTTGAGTTTTAGATTATATTAGTCAGGCTAGGTTAATAATTTTTCCCCTCCACAGACTGTGAATTCCTTAACGGTCTTCTTGGGGAGGGGGGATAGGCAGTGTCCCTTTACTATGTAGCCCTAAGGTACACAATAATATATGTGGAATGTAAGACCAAATGAGAATATACATTTGTCTCAAGGAAATTCTTGTGTTTCCCTTTTAATGTGGCTGCTGAAATAATTGTCCCCTTCTTCCTTCTTTGTCTCTACATAAACATTCAATGAGGACTTGTGTTAGATTTTCAGATTCTACTTCCCATTTTATTGACTAGATTGTAGTAACAATTTTAACTTGGAAGGGTTTAAAGTTTGAAGTGTTGAGGTTCTATGCATGACAGAATTAATTTATTCTCAGATCTATCCCCTGTGCTTCTCCTGTCATTTTCTTTATTATAGAACCAACACCTGCAGTCCATGTTTCTCAGGTTCCCCTGCTAACTGGTCTCTAGGTAGGTTTGGCCAATGGCAAGAGGATGGTGGGCAGGAGTAAGGGAGGATCCAGGGCATGTCTTGCTGTCTCCTTCTGACTCAAGACCAGTGCATGGAAGTGGCTATGTCCAACCCCCACCCCTTGTTCCTTCTGCAGTGGACTCAGTTTTTGCAGGGACCGTGGATTCTGAGCTCTGGTAAAACATAACATCCTTTATTTATCCTTCCTCCCCAAGAGTTGGCAGTGACTGCTTTTACGTTTTGCTTTCCTTCTTTCTTTCTTCTCTTCCTTCCTCCCTCCATTCTTTTTTTTTTCCTTTCTAGTTGAAACAAAATTCATATATCATAAAATTCATCTTTTTAAAGTGCACAGTTCAATGGTTTTCAGTATATTTAGACTTGTGCAACCATCACCACTATTTATTCTAGAACATTTTCATCACTCTGGGAAAAAACACTATACCCATTTAGTAGTAACTCCCATTCTTCTCTCATCATAACCCCCAGAAGCCATTAGTCTTTCTTTCTCTGTGAATTTGCCTACTTTGTACATGTGAAATAAATGGAATCTTATAGCACATGGTCTTTTTTGTCTCGCTTCTTTCACTGAGCACATTTTCATGTTGTAGCATATATTAGTGCTTAATTTTTATGGCTGAATGATATTCCATTGTATCAATATACTACATTTGGCTTATCCATGCATTCATCAGTTGATGAACATTGGGGTGTTTCCATATTTTGGCTATTATGAAAATGTTGTTACATGTACAAGTTTTTGTGTGAAATGTTATCAGTAATCCCTTTGAACGTAAGTAGTTTATTTGGAAATGATTCTAGTATGTTCTTGGAGGGGAGTGGGGAAATGAGACAGGAGGAAAGAAGCCAATTCAATGTGTGTTGATGAACATGTGACTGTTGAAAGCATCTGGGCCTCAGACTTGCTAAGGACCATGCAGAAACTCTTTAGTGCATATCTCAGAGTTGTCCCAGCAGAGCAGCCAGGAAGCTGGGCTGTCTCTCCACTGCATTTTATTTGTTGTTGGTTGAGACCTGTTCTCCAGAGAATTAATTCATTGAACATTTCAGATATGGTCCTGTGGCCAGAGAAAGCCTGCAGGCAGTGTTGCGTGTGTGTGTGTGTGTGTGTGTGTGTGTGTGTATGTATGCATGCATAGACGTGCATATGTTGGAGGAGGAAGGATATGTAAACCCTTAACAGTAGAGACCTTGCTTTTGTATATTTAAAATTTAGTTATCAATAATAAAAATCAGTTGATTTCCTTGGTCATTCTGAAGGAAAATACCCAAGGAATGTAGCAACCTGAATCAGGTATGGTAACTGTCGTCTTATGTTTATACTGGAACCCTTCTTTCAGTTATTGGTAGATCTCAGAATTATGTATTTTTAGAGAGAAGCAAAAATCCCCAGTTTGTAACCAGACCATCAGTTGAGCTGTCACAGCACAACTTGAAAGAAGTCTCATAGACTTACAAAGTTGACATTTCCTTGATGCTATTAGCTACAGAGAATAAAACCTAGAATGGGAATAAAATCTCACATCCAATTTTTTTCACATCACAAAGCAGAATATTTCAGAAATTCATAAGAAATGACAGATATTAAAAGAAAGATTGATTAAAAACCAGGAAGCTAGACGAATTTCTTAAAACAATGGACCAATAGAACACCTTCAAATCAAATTTAAAAAGGTAGTGATAAAAATGTAAATTAGTAGTTGCCTTTGGATCTCTTAACCAGCAGAATAAATTTAGATACAATCAATTCTCCTACTTTGGATTAAAGCTGTGTTTTCATTACGTTGAAAGAAAAGTGATAGGAAAATGGAGAGTTTTAAAAGTTATTGAAAAATGATATGTACATGGGTCAAAGGCATGGGCATTTGGAAAGCTGCTCTCCCATTCTTGAATTTAGCTCAAGCCTCCATCTAGGCAGGGCTGTGCCACAGCTAACCATTTTAAAGACATTCCAGTTTCTTCTGGTCATTCAAACAGTCATGGTAATCACTTTTATATAAGTTAATTGCAGAAACAGTCACTGTCTGTGCCTTGACCGTTAACATGTGGAGCAGGAAATGGTATTTAATCATATCTAGCATGGTTTGTCTCCACATTCAGAAAGTGACAGCAGTTTTCACTTTGCATGGAGCATCCTCCACCTTTTATTTCATGCCTTCAACTCCTCTCTCTCTAATCCTGCTTGATTTCTCATGGGCAGTGTAAGCTTGAGAAACATCACCTCTTAGTACCTCCATTTCTCCAGCTGCTGAGTGTAGATAACAGTTGTTGTTACTTCGAAGTTGTTGTGAGAGTTAAATGAGAAAACGCATATTGACAGCTCATATGACTTGCTATTATGATGACAGCTGGTCTTTTAGCCCCACTTTTTTGCCCTTTTTTTTTTTTGCTGGTTACCCTGTTACCTGCTTCCTCAGAAGAAGTATGAGCCTCCTTCTGTCAGCCTTCTACCCATCCTCTTTAATATCCTTAGGATCTTTCCCCAGAGATTCATTTCACTTTCTTTTCTTTCTTTCTTTCTTTTTTTTTTTTTTGCTTTAATTTTCTCTTCCCTTGTGGTTCTTTTCCTTTTGCTCTGACCCTAAGTTCAAAAACAGGGATCCCCTGCCTTCCCAAAGTTTGTGTCATGCCACTTTGCTTTTACAAAAGACCTTTTTTAGCCCTGTTTTCACTAACTGAAAGAAATCTGAAGAGGACTTCCACTTTTAGTACAAAAGACAAAAGGCAAAAATAGCCTTTAGCATTTGTTTTGTAGTAGCCATTCCCCAGCCCCAAGCATTGAGGCACTACCAAACCCCTTCCCTGGGAACTATTTTGTACAAACTGTGTATATAGCACATTGTTCTTGTTTTTATTGAATGTTAGTGTTACTTTGGGTTTCATATGTCATTTGGCATGGCTTGGTACCTTAATTTTTGGGTGAGGAACAGTCATAAAATTTTTGTATAAGTTAATGGTAATTGTTTCTTCCCCTTCCAAAAGGTTCTATAGGACCCTTTGACTTTTGAATATAGGGGCAAACTGTAAGTCCATGAATGGGTTAAATCTCTGATTCTTTTTATGTATACATTAAAGTCTGTTATCAAGACAGACTATAGTGAGATCGAAAGTTAAGTCTTTCTGGTCTTGCTGTCAAAAACTACTATTTAAAATATTTTTAATTTACAATTTATTTCATATTATGAAGATTAATGGTGGAGTAAAAGGAAGGAATCAGTAAATAACTGTCTTGAAATTGTGCAGAATGAAAGCTGCGCTGACTTCATTGCGGGCTCTTAAAAGTAAGGGCACCACTTTTAAGAATATTCACCTCATTAATTGAGTTGAGTTCATGGATTAAAGACATGAAAAGCTTTTATGCCCAGAATTATTCTTTGTGCCATCTCCCACCACAGTATATGGGAAATGGGTTGGGAAGAAAATTTGTGGGAAGAGATGTCCATAACCACTTGGTAATAATAAGACTGCCACGTCATTTAAAGACCAAAAAAGGGTTTCAATACAAGGGAAGAAATAGAATCACAAAGGGGGAAGACCAAACATTTCAGGGATTCTATGTCCATTGACTTATCTTGAGCTTTTAGAACTATTTTCTGACATCACAGCAGTTAGGGTAATCAATTTATTATTCATAAAAGGGGTGGGAGAAACCTGACTCAACAGATTCTTTAACCATAAACCAAATCGCAATGAAGTTATGGAATTGAAAAGGCTGGTTATGGTTGATTCTTAAATATCCATGCTGTGTACGAAAAGAAGAAATTTTAGCAAATGACTCAGTAATAAATTCAGTGAGAAAGTATGAAAGTAAGCTATAAGTTACAAGTTGTTCTTCTTCGGTCTCTGTCAGAAATGTATTTTACAAAACATTTTTCCATTTGTAGGTAAGAATCACCCCTCTAGAGGCATTCTGGCCGGTCCCCTTTTTGCAGCCCCTACCTAGTGAATCTGGAGTAGTCCTGCAGAGAATTATTCTGGAATTGCATCTCTCTCATCAACTTCTGGGGGTGATGCTCATTTCTAGCGCTCTCAGAAATTGCTAGTGCTCACATCCCAATAAAAATCTGTTGAGAGGAAAGAGTTTGTCTAGCAGCTTGACAGTTTCAGTTACAGGTGAATACAGTTACTAGTTGACAGTTTTTCTTCAATTATCTATTGGGCAAAACTTAAAAAAAAAAAATCTTTTTTTTTTTTTTCCCCCTCATGATTCTGTGAGTTGACCCAGCTTAGCTGGGTGATTTATCTATGTCAACTAGGGTTACTAACTTGGTTGCATTCAGTTGGTATTTTGATTGGACTGGAAGTTAAAAGAAAGCTTCCCTTAGATGTCTTATGCTTTGCTGTTTCTCCACATATTCTTTGAGGACAACTAGCATGGGCCTCCATATAGTGTGGTGGTCTCAGGTTAGTTAGACTTATCACACTAAACCTGGCTTTAATGGGAAAAGTAGCTTTTACTATTGATAAATCTCTTATAGGCTTAGACTTGATCTTGCATAGTATCCTTTCTACCTAAGTTACAATACCACTAAAATTCAGGGGAAGGAAAGCAGTTTCCACTTCTTGATGAGGAGAGTGGCTTACTTACATGGGGAGGGAAAGAATTAATGACAGCCATCTTTGTGGAAGACCTAAGACAGCCTTATTAGTCACTTTAAAATTAGGACTATTGAATTTATGAATTAGATTTTCTCAGGTACCTTCAGCTCCCTTTTTTTATGAAAAATCTTGTATTCACTTGCCAACTATAGCCTGTATTTTTTCTATTTTTTTTTTAAGATTCTTAAAATTTATTTATTTTTCATACAAGAGCTGGAGTGTAGGCCAGAGGTGTAGGGGTAGGGGTGTGAGAGGATTCACTAGAGTGGGAGAGGGGAGCAGAACAGGCCGATTTACCGAAATACACTGCTAGAGGGAGCAGCAAGTGAGACAGGAGAGGTCTGCTGCGCCATATGTGGGTTAGCTCCCTGGCCGGGGATCGAACTCAGGCTATTGTGGTGGTAGCACTGAGACTTAACCCCTAGGCCACCAGGGCTGCCCCTATTTTCTGGTCTTTTAGGGGAGATGGTCATAATTATTCTTAATAACTGGTGCTATTTAATTAGTCCTCATTATATGCTTAGCATTGAGCTTAGTTCTTAGTGCATATGAGCAAATCTTTATAATGTCCTTGTGATAAGGCTGTTAATATCTCTATTTCCTTCACTTAAAAAAAAAGAATCTTTGAACAAACAGAAAATTTGCCTAAGTTCTCACACTTTATAAAGTGGTAGAGTCAGCTTTGACTGGAAACTAGAGGTTTTCAACTTCAAAATTGTTGCTTTTGCCTTGAAATATGATTTTTAAAAATTCATTAATGAAGTTTGTATTTGAAACTGTTGTCAAATCCATCTGCACTAGTCTTGTTGACTTCCCTGAATTCTGCTCACAGAATTTCCCTGAAATAGAAGTTCCTGTTCTTGGCATGCAGATCAGGATAAAGGTCTGTGAGATGCTTCCATTAATGGAAACTCCCTCCAAGCTTTCTCATTTATGGCTTCTCTAAAAGTAGAAACATTTTGGGGGTGACTTCTACAGTTCTTCCACACTACCCCTTGAAACCTCCTTCCTATGGTCACATACTATGCACCTGAGTGGAATGGAAGACATTTCCACAACCCCAGGTCTTACTATTTTCTCTTCCAGCATTAGCATATCTTAATTACATTTTCATTGCTGAAGTCTTAGGCTGTGGCTGTCCAGACTACAGCGAGTTTCTCAGTAGGTTAAACAAATATGAATTTGACTTTTAACTATTTTGAGCATTAGATTCTTGTCATGTTCTCTTGTGAACTTTATAGCCTGTTAAATTCTCTGTTACACTCCTTTATGCCTTTGGTACTTTCTAAGCCTTTCTATATTTCACTTTGATGTTAACATTTTATGTTTCTGGTCATGTATTTACTGTTCACCACCATTAAAAAGAGTTAAATTGCTCAATCTCAAGCATGGATTTTTTATTATAACTGTTTAATTCCCTGAAATCTATTTCTGTGATAAAGATGACAAATAGATCCAGAAATTGGGTGTTGGTTTAAATACTGTAATTATAATTTTTTGATATTTTTCAGAACAGATGAAGAGGTAGAACTAGGAGAGACCATAAAAAGCCCATAAGAAGGATTGACTTTCATTCTTTTTGTACCTGAGTACAGGAGTGTGGTGGTCATGATAACACCAGTTACTTGTTTCAAGGCCAAAATGAAGATTTTAATTCAAGGTTGAAATTGGTACCATACTCTATCTTGGACCTACAATACTGGATGAGCTTCCAAAATGTAACCCTAGTGACCAGTGTTCTTTTGGGAAAAGTCTTTGTTTCTAAGAAATAGTGTTGTATTTTCATTTTTACTTAATAGAAAATAATTTGTCATTTCTGTTTGACTTTTTTCCTTTATGTGATTATATAGAAGTATGTTATTAAGCTTCTAAATATTTAGGTTTTTTTCCAGAGATCTTTCTGTTACTGATTTATAATTTAATTCCAGTGAAGTCAGAGGACATACTTTGTGTGACTTGAATGTTTTTTGGAAACTTTGAAGACTTTTTTATGGTCCCATATATGGTCTATCTTGTATTTGAAATGAATGCAAGTTCTGCTGTCAGTGGGTGGAGTAGTCTGTGAATGTCAATTAAATCAAGCTGCCTAATTCATGTTTTCTGTGTCTTTATGATTTTCTGTCTGCTTTTTCGATCAATTATTGGGATGGTGGGAAATCTTAGAGTTTAATTATGCATCTATTTCTATTTAAGGGCATTTCCTTCATATATTCTGAAGCTCTTTGAATAGGTACATAAATGTTTGACTTTCATTATTCTTTTGTGAGTTAACCCACTTATTGTGAATGATATTTTTTTATTCCTGACAGTCTTCTTTCTTCTGAAATCTACTCTGTCTGATAAAATTATGGCCACTACCACTTTTTCAAATTACGTTAATAGAGATTTTTTTCCATCCTTTTTATTTCTAGTTTTGAATTTTTTTCAGCGGGATAGAGGTTGGTGTTATCTTTTTTCCTCTTTATCTGATGATCTCTGCCTTTTAATTTAAGTTTTAGACTTTTTATGTTTAATATAATAATTGATAGGATTGAAATTGTGTAATTGCTATTTGTTTTGTGTATATTCCTTCGTTCTCTGTTTCCTTTCTCTTTTTCTGCTTTCTTAGATATTAATTTAATAACTTTGTGGTCTCTTTTGTCTCCTTTGTTGTCTTATTAGCTATAACTGTTGTATTATTTTCTTGGTTGCTTTGAGATTCATATTATATATCTTGAGTATATTGGAGCTCCAAGTGATATTGTACAGTTATAATATAAAAGCCTTGTAATAGGATGCTTTAATTTCTCCTTCATCTTTTGGCTTGTGTTGTGCTGGCAACGCATGATCTGGTGGGGCAGTGGGACCTTGATTTTGGAGTTGTGAAACTCATTGACTGTTGGTGAGTTGTACTTGCTGGCCATGATCTCCTCTACCTTCATGATCTGAACTGAGTAGAGCCAGGCGCACTAACTACTGTGGTTAGGTCCTGTTGAGCCCAGTCCATGTGGGTGCTGCTCTGGGAATTGCAGTGCAGCAGATGCCAAAGTTCTTTACCTGCAGGGGAGATTTCTCAAGCACTTGCCCACAGCACACTGTTTTTCTGGAGACTTCATCTTCAGGTGAGACATAAAGCATCAAAAGCAGGACTTGGTGATGACATAATTAGATGCAAAGATTCACCTAGAGTAGCCAGGTGGTGTGTGGCATTTGAGGATGGGCAGGTAGTGCTCCACTAGGTGTAGTCTCACAGTGAGTCCAAGGTGTTCATGGTGCTCTCCATGCTTGCGGTCATTGACAAATGACTGATGGTTTTGTTTGTTTTTTTAATGTGTCATTTTGGGTAGTTTCTACTGCTGTATCTTCTAGTTATCTTTTCTTCTCTTTTGTCTAACCTCTTGTTAATCCCATGTAACACTTTTTTATCTCCTACATTGTAGTTTTTGTCTCTAGAAGTTCAGTTGTATTTTTTTTAATCTTCCATGTGCCCATTACCCTATTAAATCTTTCTTTTGTAATTTTCCCCTTATAATTCTGTCAGTTTTTGATTGTTATATTTTGAAGATATATGTGTTGGGAACATACAAGTTAATACTTGGTCAGTGTGCACTTGTCTATATGTGTGTATGTGTATACACACATACACAAATACATATGCATTACTGCATATGTAATTTTCTTGCTTTTAAAACTTAAATTTTAAAACTTAAATTTCTACTTTGATATTAAAATTACTAAAAATCACTGAAATTGTTACACTACCGGTTTTCTTCTGATTAGCATTTACATGGCAAATCTTTTCCCATATTTTTATTCCATCTTTCAAGGTCCATATTTTTAAGGTATATCTCTAGTAAATACCAGAGAGTTGAACTTTATTTTGTTTACTCTTATAATCAGTCTTTGAATTTGAAAGTTTAATCTGTTTACAGAATTTTGCTCTTTAGTCATCATGGGTTTAAAAGTGGTTGGTGTGGGGAAAGCAGATGTATAAGAATTCTTACACAGGGTCTTGGTCTTGGGTCTCAATTTTTTTGTCTCTGATTTCTTTTCTTGATAGAGGCTGGAATTGTAGTGGCTCTCATCAAATCTTCTTTCTTGTTGGCAGACAGTCCTGAATAAGCTGACAGAGAAAAATGAACTTACTTTTAATGTTGGAAACACAACTCAAGGTACTCTCCTGTTCTCCTGTCTCACATAAGAATGGGTCTCTTAAACCATTTATGCACAGTATGGCTTTGTATTTTGCTTGAGAAATGTCAATCTTAAAAAAACCCCAACAAAACAGTAGTTTCTTAGGGTGTAGATTTTCCAGTTGTCTCCATGTTCTTTAATATATGAAGCCATTCCCTTCACTCTTTCTTTTTATATGATTTGTACACTGTTTGCAAGTTTACTTGATCAGTGTTGGGGTGAATTTTTTTTTTTCTAACAGACTATACACTGTTCAGGGTCATTTATAATGAATACAAGGTAACATGCCTATTATATAAAAATAAAATAATTGTTTTTGTGAAGTGAATTGGAAGATGTGGCATAATTAGACAGTGGGCATTTATATTCTCTTATTATCACTTTAGAGCTGCAAAAAAATGGAAGTAATTTATTTCATCTTGGTAATGCTCCTTCTTTCTGGTCCAACAATTTATCAGAAATGTTAATCCAGCAAGCAGTAAGTTGAGGGGGTGGGTGAAGGAGAGAAGAGAGGGGATTTAAAATTAGCTTGGAAATATTGCACAACTCATTAAAAATGTAATCATGCGTAAAATGAGATCAATGAAAATATATCTGAAAGTGCTAGGAAAAGGCATTTTCTAGTATGATACTGGATTTAATAGACTGGATTTTAATTTAGTCAGTTTGCTACAAAAAAAATCCCTTCAGGCTAAATAAAACAGTTTCCCTCCCAGTTATTGTACAGACAGCTAATTTCAGACCCCTTCCTTCTGATATTCAATCTTATCTCTTGCTGGATACGGGTTTCAGTATATAGAAGAATTTGTTTTCTTTACATTTTCCATTACTGCTTTCATTTGCATGATAAAGGATTAGTAGTAGAAACAGGAAAAAATCCATGCGGAACATTTCTTTATTAATTTTGTTTAAATTAGAGTAACTTTCTTATTCATTCGTCTTCTTCCCCATTTAACCACAAGTACATCTGAGATTTATTTTAGTATTTGATTATACAGCTAGAGAAATGGGTTACACATTTTTCTTAATCTTGCACTTTCTTCATGTAACATTTTATTTTGTCCTTATATTTGTAGGATACATTTTGATTCTGTCTTTGTTAATGATGATATTGATAAGTTTTTCTCTTGAAAGAGAGCTTAGTGATGAATGTAAGGGTTTTGGAATATTTTGATATTGATGAACTTAAATGCTCTGAAGATTTTTTTTTCCGCATACAATCATCACAATTTTTAAACAACCTATAGACCTTCATTGAATTCTCCTGACTCTTCTATCTTTGCTGCTTTTCTTGTCTGGTAATTCAGAAATATGAAATAATATAACTGACTAAACACATGAATAAACTTCACCTAATGTCTTCTCCCCCTCCCCTCCTCAGGTTCTAAGTGAACAGAATCTAGATTTATCAATAAAAATTTGCTTGGGCAAAATTTTCCTAAACAAAAAGTATGCAAATGGAATGACTGATTCCTGCTCAATTTATCTATAAGTATCCTAAATGATCATTTTACGGTGACTCACATAGATAACTTCCCTTTTTTCTATTACTGAACTCATATAGTCTCCTGTTGTAAAAAAAATTAAACTGTACAGTTAACCGAATATTCCCTTTATTATTTCTCCTATCCTCTTCCTTCTCTATAAGTAGCACAATCATTCCTGATGTTGTTCTCTGTACAATGGATATGTACCTGTAGAAATATATTACTTTAAATTATTCTACTTTAAAAGGTAGCACACCATTTTCATTTTTTGCATTTTTATCATTTTCACTTAACAGTAGGTCTTGGAAATTTTCCATATCAATATGTGTAACCTATTTCATTCTGTTGAACTTTTCAGGGTATACCATAACATAGAATCGAGATAGACTGGAAAGAACCTAAGTATCTATCAGTAGTCGAATGTTAGCCGTTGTTAACAGTGGTGCAAGTGGAAACCTTGTGCATACCTTTTTGCACAGTGGAAATGTTTCCTTGCGGAAGATAGGAAGAAATAGGAGAGCAGGGTCAATGAGTATACTAAAATTTTATTCTGAATACTGTATTACGTAAGTCCTGCAGGTTTTACAAGGTTTCTGTCATATATTTCTAAATAGTTTCTAAGTTCTGTATTGATTTTTCTCTTAAACATAAGAATTATCGTCAAGGGTATTTTTAGGTTTCTGAGTTTATAGGTATTTCTTGGACTACCTTTTTGATGGTGAATCTAATTTTATTTCATTGTGATCAATCACTATGGTTTATATGATTTCTGCTTTATGGACATTGATGAGATTTTTTTTCATGACTTAATCAGTTTTCATTGTGAAGTCTCCAACTGTTTGAGAAGAATGTTCTTCAGTGTGTTCAAGGTTTTATTTTCCTTCTATTAGATAAACTAATTAGATTATTCAAATATTCTGTAGTCTTTTTTATCTGATTGTTCTTGAGAGCTATGTTACACATGTCCAGAGGCTCACATGGTAGGTCTTCTTGGCATATATTCTTTTTTTGTCCTTTTATTGTGTTTGCCTGAAATTCTTCTGCGCCATACTAAAAGTTGCTTTCTGTGTCTGTTCGTCCACTATCTTCATTCCTTCTGTGATGTCTTACTGTAGAGATATTGTTTAAATGTATCCTATGAGATTTCTATTGCAATATGAAAGCTAGTTTTAATAAATAATTGACCTTTCACCAAATTATCATTGCCCATGTGTTTGGACTTATTTTTATATTATTTATATTTTCTATTTATTTTCCCATTACCATGCCTTTTCCCACACCCCGCTTTCCTGCTTATTTTTGGTTCATTAGTTTAATTTTATTACATTTGTCTTCTGCATTGATGGCTTGTAAGTTAATTTTCCCATTTCTGTACCTATAGTAGTTACATTGAAAATTTTAACATATTAAAAAAATAAAATTTTAAGATATGTTTTGATTGTGTATGTTTCCACCATCATATAGACTACCTCCACCCAACCTGTCGCTTAATAAGGTGAAGCACTTGATATATTTTTACTCTGGTTGCTTTCCATTTCTTTACACTTCTCAAGTCTGCAAAGAGTGCAATTTAAAAAAAAAGAAAACACATTTGAATTTATTTAGTTTTATTTCTTTACCCATGTTTTTTTACACTCTCTGTGTGTGTGTGTGCGTGTGTGCGTGTGTGCGTGCACATGCATGTACCTTTTTTCCTGAGGACTCTTGGTTATTTTTCTTGTCCATTTTTTATTTTGGATTATCGGTCATTTATTCCTGAATTTTAGGTAATCTTTATATGTTAGGGAGATCATTCTGTAAAATAAATTATAACTCCCTTCCAAATTAGTTGCTTATCTGCTAAATTTTGCTTGTAGTCTTTTTTTTGGGCATGTGTGTGTTTGTGTGTGTGCGCGCATGTGTGTGCATGCAGGGGGGGTTTTATTTAGTTACATTTACCGATTTTGAATTCTTCTGGATTTTGAAGTCTAATTTATAAAGGTCTTACTCCGCTATTATATTTCTATTACCTCATTTTTAACCTTTACTCCTTTAATTCTTTTGGAATTTATCCCTTCTGTACAATGTGAAGTAGGGTGCCAACTTTTTATCTTTTCCTCAGGCTGCTGCTCAGTTGTCCTGACATTTGTGAAGAAGGCCTTCTTAATCCCAGTGAGTTGAGATGTTGTCTTTATAATAAATTCCTGTATATATTTTGTTATGTTCCACTGGCTTGTATGTCTTGTCAAGCACATACTTTTTACACTTTTAATTAGTTTGTTTTGATAGTTACTAGGTCTGTTCTTCTATCATTTTCCTTCTTTTTAAAGTTTTCCTGGCTATCTTAAAATTTATTTTTTGCATGTCATTCTTAAGATAATTGTAGCTTCAGAAAAAAACTTGGTGGAGTACAATAAATTAATGTGGAGAGAATTGACTTTGAGTCTTCCTTTCCAAGAATACAGTACCAATTTTTTATCCTTAAGTAATAGCTCAGTTTCCCTCCTATCATTTGATTTGTGTATTTCTTACTTAGTTGTTCTTAGCTGTGAATAGGGTTTCCCTTCCACTGTATCTTATACCTGTTGTTTTATTATATTAAAGATATGATTCATTTTTAATTAATTTTGCATACTACTGTCTTACTGAGTTATCTTATATCTTGTCATAGTTTTTCAGTTGATTTATTAGCCTTACGGGTACTAAGCTGTATCATCTTAGTATAGAGACAGTCCTATGCTTCTAATTTTTTTCTCTGGTCTGATTGTGTTGGTCTTGTACATTATTAATTATAGTGATGACTTTGGCCTTAATTTTAGAATGAATGCTTAAAGTGTGTCTCCATTACATGAGAAGTTTACCTCTGAGCTGATTTTTAGTGAGTGTGTGTGTATGTGTATTTCTGTGTATGTGTGCGTGCTTGTGTGCTGATTATCTTCCCACATATCCTGCTCTGTTCTTTTCTCCTTTCACACCTATTAGGCCCATTTTAGAATTTGTGGATTTATCTTTCTAATATCTGCCTTTCTTCCTTATTTTCTGTAGCTTTTGTGTTTTATTTTGACAGAATTTTTTGGCTATATTTTCCAGTTGGCCATTTTAATTGTCAGCTTTGTGTGTTTTGCTTTTTAAAACAGTGACTGACCTGTAAATTTCAGTTATTTTCTTAAAAAATAGCTTATATATTTTTTAGGAATTGTAGATGTGCAGAAAAAATGAGAGAAAGATATAGAGATGACCCATATACCCACTACCCCGACACTTACAGTCTTCTCTATTTCCAGTATCACTAACCAGAATGGTACATTTGTTATAATTGATAAACCTACATTGACCACATCATAATCACTCAAAGTTCATAGTTTATCTTAGCATTTACTCTTATTCTATATGTTTGGACAAAAGTATAGTGACCTGTATCCATCATTAGAGTATTATACAGTGCATTTTCACTGCCCTGGAAGTCCTCTGTGCTCCACCTATTTACCTTTACCCCCTAGTCCCCAGCAACCACTGATCTTTTTACTATTTCCATATTTTTGCCTTTTTCTGAATGTTACATATTGGAAATCATATAGCATGTTACCTTCTTAGATTCTTGCACTTAATGATACGCATTTAAATTCCCTTCACATCTTTTTGTGGCTTGAGAGATCATTTCTTTTTTAACACTAAATAATATTCCATTGCCTGGATATACCACAGTTTATTTATTTACTTGCTGACTGAAGGATATCTTGGTTGCTTCCAAGTTTTGGCAATTGTGCATAAAGCTACTATAAACATCCATGTGCAGAACTTTGTGAAGCTTTGATCCCTTTGGGTAAATACCAAGGACATGTTGTTATTTGTCTTTCTCCATCTGACTTATTTCCCTTGTTTCCCCCAGTTGTGCACATGGCAGGATTTCATGTTATTTTTTTAATAGCTGAGTAGTATTCTAGTGTGTGTGTGTGTGTGTGTGTGTGTGTGTGTGTGTGTGGTGTGTGTGTGTGTGTGTGTGTATCACATTTCTTTTATCCAGTCATCTCTTGATGGGCACTAAAGTTCCTTCCAGCTCTATTGTAAATAATACTACAGTAAACATGGGGGAGCTTATGTCACTTTGAACTAGTGTTTTTTTTTTTTCAGATAAATACCCAAAAGTGGGATAACTGGATCATATGGAATTTTTATTTTTAATTTTTTCAGGAATTTCTGTACAGCTTTCCAAAATGATGACACCAATTTATAATTCCACCAATGGTATATAAAGATTCCCTTCTCTCTACATCCTTTCCAACACTTGTTGTTTCTTGTCTTTTGGATAATAGCCATTCTCACAGATGAAAGTTGATATTTCATTTTTTTAAATTTACATTTCTCTAATGACAAACATCTTTTTATGTGCCTATTGGCCATCTGTATGTCTTCTTTGGAGAAGTGTCTGTTGAGACTCTTTGCCTGTTTTTAAATTAGTTTTTTTTTGTTGTTGTTGTTGATTTGTATATGTGTTCTTTGTCTTTTTTGAATATTAACCCCTTATAGGACGTATGTGTAAATATCTTCTCCCTTTCAGTAGCATGTGTTTTCATTTTGCTGCAGGTTTCTTTTGCTGTGCAGAAGGTTTTCAGTTTGATGTAGTTGCATTTATTTATTTTGCTTTTGTTTTCCTTTCTGTTGCAGTCAAGTCCCCAAACATCTCTAAAGCCAGTGTTGCAAAATATTTTGCCATGTTTCTTTTGTGTATTTTATGGCTTCAGGTCTTTAATTAATTTTGAATTAATTTTGTATATGTGGACTAGTTTCATTCTTTTACATGTGGCTGTCCAGTTTTCCGAACACTGTTTATAAAAGAAACTTTCCATGCTGACTGATTTTAATAAATTTCAAATTACGAATTTAAAAATTGTAGTTAGTGATATACATAAGATAGTATTATAAACTATTTTGTAAAATCACTTGATGGACAAACTATTAAAGTCTAGAGTTTGGTGAAACATCTAGGCCCACTGAATTTGACACTCAAGCTATTTGAAACTTGGGCTGTTCCTACAAATCACTTTTAATGCCTCTCCTTGGTAATGGCCCTCCCTTTGCTATCCTCTTATGCATCTTAATAACCTCATTTATATCCATTTTCAACTATCTTTCTCTAGTGAGCATTACTTCCAACCTTCTCTCGTAGTGGAAATCTCAGAATTTCGTCATTTCAAACTTGTCACACAGCTTTTCCATTTCCTTTTCTGTTAGGCGGTTCAAAGATGGATCCTAGAAAATTGGTGTGCTAGTAAACAATTTCCTGCTCAGGAGTCCTAAATTCCTAATCTGCTCTGTACACAGTAGTTCACATTGGAAACTCGATCATATATCTTTATGCTAACTACATTTCCCACTATGAGGTTTTCTGCATATTTCCATATGTTGTTTTAATTTTTTCCCCAGAGTAAACATTTCCTTTTACTTCAGGAAACCCCCGACTTATGCCAAGTTAATGTCATAGGACCTCTAAAATTTGTCTATGTAAACAGTATTTCTGAAACTGTAGCAGTTCCTTGTGGCAACCACAGGAGCATATAATAACAGTGTATATTATTTTTATTCTAGATCATTTATCTATGGAGTATACATCACAGTAATTGTTGAACAAAATGGATTCCTCTGTTTTGTGGGCTAATGTCTTCTTTTTCTCCACTATGACAGTTTATTCCAGGGGTTCTCTTTTGATGTCTCATCAGAGATAGCTAACAACACATGTCTCTCTGTGATTGGCCTCTCAGAAGCTAGACAAATGGAAATTGTGTCATTCCATATCACTGATTACCGTCAGCATTTGGGATTTTGGAGAGCAGGCTCTTCATAGTGAAGATGTTGCACCATTATTATCAACTCTTGATCTCTTTAACACGAGTTAAAGAGATCCCACTGATGGGATCATCAGTGAAGATTATGTCCACTGTTTCCCCATCAGTTCCCTACATTATCTCCTTAAACATTCCCCTGCCTGGGCTACATGGGCTCTTCTGTCACCACACTGTTCTGGCTTTTATTTTTCTGTCAGTCCATCTTTCTCCAGGTGGCTCGTCATCTGACTGCTTGTTCAGGTCTTCAGACTCAAGTTCCTTTTATCATTAGATTTACTAATAATTAATGACCTCTAACATTTTTGTTCTCTAAAGGAATGGAAAATAAACTTTGCCATTTCATGCAGTTGTTTAAAGACAAACATGTATGGTCTGGTGGGAAGACTTTTTGTTCAGACATGGGATAATCTATTCTTTGTACACATATTTTTTTTTCTTGTATGACATATTTATTTATTTATTTATTTATTTATTTTTTAATATAATAGATATTTATTTTTGTTATTCGTATCTTTTACATTATTATGTATTCCCCATAAGTTACCCACCACCTGTTCACCCGTGGAGCCATCACCATAGTCCTCCGTGCTCCCCTCCTCCCCCCTCTTGAGCC